>JAWNNP010000074.1:0-20000 GCA_035044805.1 Leucophenga maculata | reverse complement strand
AAAGAAGAAGGAACAAATTTGACAGCGATGTTTTCCAGAATTGACCATTAATGACGCTTTAGCTGAAAAATGTATTTAACTGTCTATGTATGTATGTTTGTTTGTTCCTTTGTGGCATTCTACAGACAGAAAGGGTAGGCCGGTTTTGATGATATATGCGAAAATCAGTTTGTCTTATTCTTGCAAGTGCCACTAAAGAAATAAGAACAATCAATATTCTTAAAAAAAAATTAAGGACTACCAACTATAATTAGTTAAGTATCGTTGGATAGGCATATGATAATCAGCTTATTATTTTTAATTTAGAATGACCATTTTTGATCTTAATCGTTTAAAAGTTGGTTAGCTAGCATTCATACGTTCTCTGTGCGTTCGAGTTTCATTCATTGCCATGTCATAGTGTTATAATTATCATTAAGTTCTTTTTTATACCAGTAGTTGAATAATGTGATAATGCCTAGCAATTACTTGAATTACAAATTTAAATTGGATTATTAGTAAAATTTAACAAATATACTTACATCTTGGATAGACAAGCTGCGAAAAGAGTTCATTTTAAAACTATGCAATTTGGAAAACACTTTTTTAGGAGTAACATCAGGGGAGTTAGACAAATCTTTTTCTCCATTCCTGCGATGGGATTGTTTTACGTACTGCTCATAATCATTGTTTGAACAGCACTTAATAAACTCGGTCCATTTGCCGTAAAGAAAAAAAACATTTTTTTTTCTGCAATATAAAATTTTTTTAAACAGGATTGTCTATAAGAAATTTAAATTACTAATTTGTATAGTTCAAATTACTGTTCATCCTGAACGAAACCCTCAACACGATGCAAATGCTTTGGTGTCGATCCAGCCGATTTAAAGTTCAAAATAGCACGATGACCGGTTGAGTGATTGACTATTTCCATTGCCCCGTACTGTTCTATCCACAGTTTGCCTACAATAATGTTGTGTACGCAACAATTGACGTTATTCCAGGTATATGCCTCATTCCATCTGATGAGTAAAAAAAATTGCAGATATATTGTCAAGAATCATGGAGCAATGATTAAATACTCGACAACACAAACAAGATCACAAAGTAATTTGCAAGTTATTCAAAGCTTTTTAAACAATTTGCAAACCACAGAATTTTTCATTTCATAATTTTTTTAAAATTTACTTTGGAAATTCAATGGTGACAGTTCCTTTGGGTTGAATTTCGACACTTTTTCCCCAGAATTTAAGTTTAGGATTAATTGAACCATGAAACTTAAAGTCTGGAGATTCAGCGTGAAATGCTGAGACTGGGGGATGATGCGAAACCTGTTCACATACGACACGGTAATCGCCCTTTTGTAGCTCATATGTCTCGCACAGCAAAGGATTAAATGGCTTGCCAAGTCGGTCCCAGTTTGATGCCAGCGCTGAGACGGCAAATGCTGTAAGTTGTTAAATTTTTTAGCAACGATATTTTCACATCATTGAGATTTCTTACCAGCAACAAATTTCATGCGATCGGCGGGGTTCTCTTGTTGCACAGCTTGTTTAAGCAGAGGTGCATACTCCATATATTCGCAAAGCCTTTGCAGAAAACTCAGTGGTTCATTCAGCATTACTGGCATTGTTATCTTGCTTAAATCTTTACCGATGCAGTTCTTTAGTATAGACCAAATACTGATTTCTTTACGTGAAATCATTGGAGCCGGAAGTTCCGTTCTATACAATTAAACAAATGAAGTAAAACAATAAACGGGGGTGACTGATCAACATATGTATTTATTAACTAAATGCTGATAAATAAAACATCTAAACGGTGACTTAAATGTTGATGGATAAGCTTACCTGTGCAGAAATATCTTATCTGTGCCTTCGGCCATGTTTCACCTTATTTTTTTTCTAAAATTGTATTAATTTTTATTAGATTAATTCGGGGTATCGGTATACTGTGAATGTTAATATAAAAAATAAAAATTATGGACCATTCAGTCTTAATTTTGTTCAGAGTCAAGGCTAAGAATTTCACCTTTCGACTTGTTACAAGTATTCTTTAATTTAAATCTTGAAAATACATATGTATGTATATATATATTTACGTGCATAGAAATCGTGACGAATAGAGCGGAGTCGAATTCGTTAAATGCTTTTTTTTTTGCTTTTAAAGTTTTTTAATGTACATACATATATATACATATATATGTGCATAGTTAAATACACATAACAGCACAAATATTATTTACTATCTATAATGAAAATACAAAAAATAGAACTTTGATAAGGTATAGGAAAATATTTTTGCAGGCACACGCTCTTTAAAATTGACTGTTACTGAGCAGTATTATCGTTGACTAATATGAAAGCTAGAAAGTACTTTTACTAACCAATAAACCCGAATTTGAGTTTATTTTAATTTGCAGTATTGTGCTAATAAATAAAAATTAGTTATACTCACGGTTTAGTTATCGACTAATCAGTATTTATATTTACAAACGACTGTTCGATTGCAGTGGATGCGTGCATCAGCACTTTAACAATTTCTCATTAACAAAATACTCATTGTCGTTTTGAATTTGAAAATAGCGCAGCACTTTTAGCTGAAAAAAATCAATAAACTGATAAGAGATAAGCGACACGAACTTGTTCACAATCTTTGAAAAGAAAAGTATTTTATAGTATATTTGTGCAATTTTAGTACGTAATTTTTAAAACAAACGTAAATAATGCGCGGACATGCTAAATAAGCATTTCTGTGTCGTTTTCACAATTATTAATTATATATACATATATAGTCCAGTCAAAATAGACAAAAATAAGTCATAACTTAAAAAAAATTCGCATAGAGCTGAAAATTGGCAGAGACGTTAAATACATCATTATAAATAAAATGTCAAAAGTCCCCTACCATCCTACTTCTGGAAAAAATTTTATTCAAGGTTAAAAGTACAAAATTAGGTTTTTTTTCATTTTCCTCGAAAACAGTAAGTTTTATCGGGAAAATAGGTTAGACAATATTTGTAGATCATACAATTCTCTACAAATGGTCCTGTCACTTTTTCTCTTACGATTCACCATTCTTGAGATTTAGCGGTTTTAATAATTAGAAACTTCATATTTTACATTATATGCACACATTTCCGCATCACCTATGAGGTACTTGGCGCATTTTTTTTTAACGTGGTTTGTATACCACACAGAAAAGAGAGTGGATAAAATGAAGATATAGGAAGATTTTAATCTGTATAAAAATTCACATTAATTACTTAAATATATAAAATTAAATGTAGCATACCGCAGTTTATTCTCCTCACACCAAGCACGCCAAACAAAGATAAACTAATTAAAGATAAATTAAATGAAAGTCATTTAATTTTGGCCGCCTTGAACAGTGTGACCGCTTTTGATATGAGGGAAACAGCTGCCCGAAAATACTAATAGAAAATACCAATATAAATTCATAATATTCTGCAACACTAGAGACTGTAAAAGATATTCGAATTCGACCATCGACATCCCCAACCCCGTGAAGCAACTGCATCACAGAACATCTAAAACTGCTAACTTGGAGATTGGTCGCATCATTCGTCGCTCGCACCCGTTGTCGATTACTCTTACTCTGGCACGACGCGCCACTCCATCGGCTCCAACGTATACCTCTTCTATGATGCCTCTACGCCATTCTCTGCGAGGCTCTGCGGGATCGCATATAAACACCACGTCACCGTGACGTGCAGGCTGACTGCGGGCGCACCACTTCTCACGGCGCACTAGCGTTGGCAAATATTCGAGTAACCATCTTTTCCAGAATCGATCTCGTAGCAAACGCGCCATTCGCCACTGTTTTCGTGTGGCGCACATCTTGGGTAGCTCTTCGCATATAGCTGGAGTGTTTGGCACATTCGACACTCCTCTCAACAAGTCGTTTGGTGTAAGTGGAGCCTCTTGGTCCACAGTAACAGGCAAATGAGTCAGCGGACGCGAATTGACTACGTTTTCTGCTTCAATAAAAAAACTCTGCATGATATGCTCGCGAGGCGCGACTTCATTGACAGTATGACGTAACACCTTCTTGACACACTGTACCATACGCTCCCAGGCTCCTCCTTCTGATGGATTTAAAGGACAATTAAAACACCATTCGATGCCCTTTAACGAAAGCTCGCTTTGGATTCGCTCCATGTCAAATACTCCCTCAAATCGTTGTGCTTCTCGATTGGCACCAACAAAATTCTTGCCGTTGTCACTTCGCATCTTAAACACCGGCCCGCGGCGATTAAGAAAATTCCGTATTACAATTATACAGGCTTCGGTTGACAGGTCTGCTGCCATCTCCAAATGAATCGCTCTTGTAGTCATACATGTAAATAGTGCGACCCAACGTTTCACTCTGCTTCTTCCAATTGTCACTAGAAGTGGACCAAAATAATCTAGCCCAGTGTATTTGAATGGATGGACTCCAGGTTCGAGTCGATCTTCCGGCAGAGATCCCATCATCGGTTGCGAAGGCTTGGCTCTTAGTAATTTGCATAATCCGCAAGATGCAATTACTTTCTTCAATACACGTCTAAGTTTTATGACCCAAAACTTCTTTCGAATTTCAGAAATTGTTGCGTCAATAAATTGATGCTTCCTTTTCACGTGATAGTGAAATACAATTAACTCCGTTAGTTTATGATTATGCGGCATGATAATTGGACGCCTTGCACTATATGGCATACATAATGCAGCGTCAACTCTTCCATATGCACGCAAAATTCCATAATCATCCAAATATGGGACTAGTCCTCGTATATGACTATGCTTCTCCACTGATTTATTAGCGAGAACTTGACGAATTTCATCAGAAAAATTCTCGCATTGAGCTCGTTGTATCAACATGAGCTCGGCATCATCACACTCAGTTGCGGTAAGGCCATACCGCTCGCTATCAAGTTTAAGACCACGGCATCGTCGAGTAAATCTAAGAACCCAGGCTGTAGTTCTTAGGATTCTGTTGTAGGTCTGGAATCTCGCAAACTGAATCACAAATTGATTCACAATGACCAATGCAAATTCTCTAAGCGTCTCTTCTACATCTTCAATCTGCTGGGAAACATCAGTGCGTGTCATTTGTGGCCAATAACATTCGTCCTTCAGCAGGAATTCAGGTCCACCTAGCCACCGCGAGTTGTGACTAAAGTCCACATCACGTTGTGACCTAGTCGCATCGTCTGCTACATTGTCAGCAGTAGGCACCCACCTCCATTGGGATGCTTTGGTTGACTCTAAAATTTCAGCCACTCGGTTGCCGACAAATTGCTTGTACCTACGATGCGTGCTGCTTATCCACCGTAAAACGGTAGTAGAGTCTGTCCAAAGTATGACATTGCTTATTTCCACACTGTGTTCTTGAATAATAGTCTCCATAAGTCTCGTACCCAGCACAGCCGCTTGCAATTCCAACCGCGGAATTGTCATACCTCGCATTGGCGCACATTTTGTTTTGGCACATACAAAACTTACATGCACATTCTGATTACTATCGATGGTCGTAAAATAAGCCACCGATGCGTACGCAGATTGACTTGCGTCAACGAATAAGTGCAGCTGAATGTTACATACAGATGTCAGACCAAAATAGTGTCGTTTACACCGAAACTTTGTCACGTCGCTAAACTTTCGACGCCAAATCTCAAATTCTTTGCTTATTCCTTTCGGCAATGGTTCATCCCATAATAGATCTTGCCGCCAAACTTCACGCATCAGTAGCTTGGCGGTTATAGTGAAGCAGCTCAGCAATCCCAATGGATCGAATGTTGACATAATTATACTTAAAAATTCTCTCTTTGTGGGTACACGCTCACCGTTTAAAACGCTACTAGGCACACGATGAAATTTCACATTAAATTTAAATTCGTCGTTGACTGGCTGCCAATACATGCCCAAAATCTTTTCTTCTGCTCTGCTCCAGGCAACTACTTCGGCAGACCCATTTTGGTCCAAAGCGTCGACAACCGTCGGTGAGCTAGAAGTAAATTGGCCCAATTCAAATCCCGCGTTAGCATGAATTTCTCTTACCATCTTGGATATAGCAATAGCTTCAATGTCAGTTTCAAAGCTATCCACGAAGTCATCTACGTAGTGATAGTCCGTGATAGCTTTGACGGCACGCGGATCAGTATGCTCAAACTGTAGAGCATTAATAGTTTTCACATAGTGCGCTGCGCATGGTGAACATGCTGCTCCGAACGTCATTACCATCATCTCGTACACTCAGGTTTTCGCTGATCATCACCATCGCGCCAAAGAAAACTTTGAGCACATCTATCTTGTGGCCTGATTATTACTTGATGAAACATCTCCTTGATGTCTCCTCAGACAGCAACAGCAACTTCTCGAAAGTGAAACAGCACAGCAGGTAACGATTTATAGTGCTACGGTCCTTTCAGAAGTTTCGAATTTAGTGATATATCGCCCACCTTTGCTGCCGCGTCGAAAACCAACCGAATTTTATTTGGCTTATTCGGGTTTACAACTGCGAAATGTGGTAGATACCAGACTTTATTTTCATTGGTTGTGTCCACCTTTGCTTCATCAATACGCTGTGCATATCCTTTGGCGATGTAATCAGCAATTATTTTCTTATATGCTTGCCCGAATTGCATATTACCTTTCATCTTTTTCTGTAAATTTAAAAGTCTTTTGTAAGCCATCATATAGCTCGATGGCAACACAATGTTATTGCTTTCCCATAGCAGTCCAGTCTGATAACGCTCGCCAATATTTTCTTCGAGTAACTTCTGTGCTCGTAAATCATCACTAGATATTACCTTTGGAGCAGCCTTTACACCAAAACTTTCTATCTCGAAGTAATCTTTAACCATCTTATTCATTGCTTCCTCTTCCGCATTTACGAGTAAGCATGACTTCAATAGTGGCGATGCTACTTGTCCTTTGACTGGTCCGAACACTACCCAACCCAGTTCGGTGATAGCTGCATATGGACCATTATTACCAATACGCCTTGTCTTTACTGGCAAACCTAGATGCACATGATCCAAACCAATAAGTATCATCGGCTGTGCATTTGAATATGACTTTATTGGCAATTTCATCCGACGATCTGCACTTTTTATTCCATTAATATCTAAGGTTTGCAAAGGCAAGTTCAATTTAGAGACTGCGTAAACGTTACGTAACAAATGTTTCTTCCGTCTGCCTTTTCCACTAATTTGCCGGTTAACCATATTTGCGGGTTCTCTTATAGACCTTCCCCCAAACCATTGAACATTAAGTGGTTTGTCCTTTCCACGTAGACCTAGTTCTTGTAATAAATCCTTGTCAATCATCGTAACTGATGACCCTTCATCTAATAATGCGTATGTATCCAGTAGCTTATTAACACCATAAAGCGTCACTGGTAATACACGAAATAATAATTTTTCCACTTTTTCGCCGATACAGCTTAAATTTCTCTCTTCTCTTGTCTGTTTACCATTAGACAATAATTCCTTGCGCTCTTTGTTTAACTGTGGCGGTCTTATCTGCTGCGTTTTCGTAGAAGCGCTGTCATGTAGTAATCGATGATGCGTCCTATGACATCCATCTATATTACACGTTCTCTCTTGGCGACATGCACGAACTGCATGTCCACTTCGTAAGCAAGAAAAACATAATCGGTACTTTTTTACAAATCTCCACCTGTCCGACGGGGAAGCATTAATAAAACTGTCACATTTATTGACTGCATGTGACCCTTCACATATGGGACACTTCCAATTTAATTTACTATTATTAATGCTGGCATGCAGAACAAGACGTTTATTTTCCTTGCTGTCTACATCAATAAGTGAACATATTGTATTGGCCAACTCCTTAATCCAAATGTTAAAATGGATAACCGTTGGATATGGCAATACTGTGGCTGCATACCTAGCCCATTCCAATCGTTTGCTAAGTGGCAGCTTTGAGACTAGCTCGTCCATTAATGTGGGATTTGCCAAATGATGCGGAGCGTTGATTGACTGTAAAAAGGCTGCGAGGTTGTTGACTCGGGTTGCGAAAGGCACAATTTCTGCTATACAGGCCTCACGTATTTGAGGCACTTCGCGTACACTTCGCAACTGGCTACGAATTAATTGCTCTGGACGGCCGTATCGATAACGCAACTGTTCGATTACTGCATTTACATTGTTAGGATGGATAAGCAATGACTTTACACACTCGCGCGCTTCACCTTTTAATGCTTTCACTAGTCGTTGATTATTTTCTAAATCCGTGCAACTATAGGCCATTGTTGTTTCACTAAATGCACATTGAAATACTGGCCAGTCTTCAAGTTCGCCATTGAACTCTGGTAAATCGGGCAGTTTTCGTGGTATCCATCCACTACTTAGCGTCTGCACTGGACCCTGGCCTGTATAAATTAATAAGTCTGAAGCACTTGGTGACGTTAATTGTTGCTGTCTAATGCGCGATGTCAATGCAGTTTGAGGGCACAATAAATTTGATGAAACTGCTTGACCATGATTTGCTGGCATGTGTTCTATATGTGGTGCACAATTCACTCTTGCGTGTGTTGTCGAAGTGTAACAGGCAGCGGCGGAACTCAATGATGGTTCTAAATTGCCTCTCTCATTTAACAATGGCGTCGTGCTGCAACTTACATTTTGTAATAAATTCAAATATGACGGCGTGTTCCCGCTGAACACATTAACGGTTTCACTAACCCTACTTTCAGGTGCGGTAGTAATGATTGCGTTACTTACGGTTTCCCTTGGCGTCTCTTGTGTCGCAATTTTTAGTTGCTGCTTTAATATGTACCTCAATTTGCGCCAACAAATCCGCTATTTGCGCGCTTGAACCATCTCCGGTCACGTTACCGGCGTTATCCCTCGATGTTGGCGCTTGCGCTGGTACTCCAGCCACAGCACTGGTCGTTGTTCCCACAGCGGTTGCTCCAATAGCTGTTGTGCTAACAGCAAGTCCGCCGTCTACTGCTATAAGACGCGGGCTTCTTCTAGGCGAATGTTGTAATGATGTCATCCTTACAACCCGTAGTTCGTGCTAGGTAAACAATTATAAAGCGACCGTATTCACTTTTCCACTCAGCAGTTACTGCATCAACCTGCGCAATTTCCACATGCGCGACAGTACTGCTATTAACGACACAATTTACCTGCGCAATTTCCACATGCGCGGTAAACTGCGATTAAAAGATTCAATGTCGGCGTTCGGCTAAAGCGTCTGGAGTTGCTGCATAACCTTCCCAATATACCACACAGAAAAGATAGTGGATAAAATGAAGATATAGGAAGATTTTAATCTGTATAAAAATTCACATTAATTACTTAAATATATAAAATTAAATGTAGCATACCGCAGTTTATTCTCCTCACACCAAGCACGCCAAACAACGATAAACTAATTAAAGATAAATTAAATGAAAGTCATTTTTAATTATGGCCGCCTTGAACAGTGTGACCGCTTTTGATATGAGGGAAACAGCTGCCCGAAAATACTAATAGAAAATACCAATATAAATTCATAATATTCTGCAAAACTAGAGACTATAAAAGATATTCGAATTCGACCATCGACATGGTTGATGAAGTGGGAATGCGTAAAACTATGAAGTCATTTCTTTATTATTGCTTTGAATGTTTAAACTTCGAAATTGACAACACAAATGCTATCTATATCATCGATAGAGGGTATCCATTACACCGTGTTGTATGGGATCGAGACGAAACATTTCATATTATTTTTAAAAATTTGTTCAATATATGTTATGTCCAAAGACATTTTGGTCATAAAAGTACGAATGTATTTGATGGTTATACTAATCATACGAAAAATATTAAAGCTGCATAACAACGTCGTCGGACTACAAAAATATCTTCATCTGTTGATATAGTTTTTGATCGATCTATGAAAGTTTCAACAAACCAACAACAATTTCTTGCAAATACTCACAATAAGTCTCGCTTCATTTCAATGTTATGTGAAGAATTTACAGCTGCTGGTATTCCAATAAAACAAGCTGTCGGCGTTCGGCTAAAGCGTCTGGAGTTGCGGCATAACCTTCCCAATATACCACACAGAAAAGATAGCGGATAAAATGATGATATAGGAAGATTTTAATCTGTATAAAAAATTCACATTAATTACTTAAATATATAAATTAAATTTAGCATACCGCAGTTTATTCTCCTCACACCAAGCACGCCAAACAAAGATAAACCATTAAGGACAATTAAATGAAAGTCATTTAATTATGGCCGCCTTGAACAGTGTGACCGCCTTTGGTATGAGGAAAACAGCTGCCCGAAAATACTAACAGAAAATACCAATATAAATTCATAATATTCTACAACACTAGAGATTATAACATATATTCGAATTCGACCATCGACATCCCCAACCCCGTGAAGCAACTGCATCACAGAACATCTAAAACTGCTAACTTGGAGATTGGTCGCATCATTCGTCGCTCGCACCCGTTGTCGATTACTCTCACTCTGGCACGACGCGCTACTCCATCGGCTCCAACGTATACCTCTTCTATGATGCCTCTACGCCATTCTCTGCGAGGCACTGCGGGATCGCATATAAACACCACGTCACCGTGACGCGCAGGCTGACTGCGGGCGCACCACTTCTCACGGCGCACTAGCGTTGGCAAATATTCGAGTACCCATCTTTTCCAGAATCGATCTCGTAGCAAACGCGCCATTCGCCACTGTTTTCGTGTGGCGCACATCTTTGGTAGCTCTTCGCGTATAGCTGGAGTGTTTGGCACATTCGACACTCCTCTCAACAAGTCGTTTGGTGTAAGTGGAGCCTCTTGGTCCACAGTAACAGGCAAATGCGTCAGCGGACGCGAATTGACTACGTTTTCTGCTTCAATAAGAAAACTCTGCATAATATGCTCGCGAGGCGCGACTTCATTGACAGTATGACGTAACACCTTCTTGACACACTGTACCATACGCTCCCAGGCTCCTCCTTCTGACGGATTTAAAGGACAATTAAAACACCATTCGATGCCCTTTAACGACAGCTCGCTTTGAATTCGCTCCATGTCAAATACTCCCTCAAATCGTTGCGCTTCTCGATTGGCACCAACAAAATTCTTGCCGTTGTCACTTCGAATCTTAAACACCGGCCCACGGCGATTAAGAAAATTCCGTATTACAATTATACAGGCTTCGGTTGACAGGTCTGCGGCCATCTCCAAATGAATCGCTCTTGTAGTCATACATGTGAATAGTGCGACCCAACGTTTCACTCTGCTTCTTCCAATTGTCACTAGAAGTGGACCAAAATAATCTAGCCCAGTGTATTTGAATGGATGGCCGCCAGGTTCGAGACGATCTTCCGGCAGAGATCCCATCATCGGTTGCGAAGGTTTGGCTCTTAGTAATTTACATAATCCGCAAGATGCAATCACTTTCTTCAATATACGTCTAAGTTTTATGACCCAAAACTTCTTTCGAATTTCAGAAATTGTTGCGTCAATCAATTGATGCTTCATTTTCAAGTGATAGTGAAATACAATTAACTCCGTTAGTTTATGATTATACGGCATGATAATTGGACGCCTTGCACTATATGGCATACACAATGCAGCGTCAACTCTTCCATATGCACGCAAAATTCCATAATCATCCAAATATGGGACGAGTCCTCGTATATGACTATGCTTGTCCACTGATTTATTAGCGAGAACTTGACGAATTTCATCAGAAAAATTCTCGCATTGAGCTCGTCGTATCAAAATGAGCTCGGCATCATCACACTCAGTTGCGGTAAGGCCATACCGCTCGCTATCAAGTTTAAGACCACGGCAACGTCGAGTAAATCTAAGAACCCAGGCTGTAGTTCTTACAATTCTGTTGTAGGTCTGGAATCTCGCAAACTGAATCACAAATTGATTCACAATAACCAATGCAAATTCTCCAAGCGTCTCTTCTTCATCTTCAATCTGCTGGGAAACATCAGTGCGTGTTATTTGTGGCCAATAACATTCGTCCTTCAGCAGGAATTCCGGTCCACCTAGCCACCGCGAGTTGTGACTTAAGTCCACATCACGTTGTGACCTAGTCGCATCGTCTGCTACATTGTCAGCAGTAGGCACCCACCTCCATTGGGATGCTTTGGTTGACTCTAAAATCTCAGCCACTCGGTTACCGACAAATTGCTTGTACCTACGATGCGTGCTGCCTATCCACCGCAAAACGGTAGTAGAGTCTGTCCAAAGTATGACATTGCTTATTTTGACACTGTGCTCCTGAATAACAGTCTCCATAAGTCTCGTACCCAGCACAGCCGCTTGCAATTCCAACCGCGGAATTGTCATACCTCGCATTGGCGCACATTTTGTTTTTGCACATACAAAACTTACATGCACATTCTGATTACTATCGATGGTCCTAAAATAAGCCACCGATGCGTACGCAGATTGACTTGCGTCAACGAATACGTGCAGCTGAATGTTACATACAGATGTCAGACCAAAATAGTGTCGTTTACACCGAAACTTTGTCACGTCGCTAAACTTTCGACGCCAAATCTCAAATTCTTTGCTTATTCCTTTCGGCAATGGTTCATCCCATAATACATCTTGCCGCCAAACTTCACGCATCAGTAGCTTGGCGGTTATAGTGAAGCAGCTCAGCAATCCCAATGGATCGAATGTCGACATAATAATACTCAAAAATTCTCGCTTTGTGGGTACACGCTCACCGTTTAGAACGCTACTAGGCACACGATGGAATTTCACATTAAATTTAAATTCGTCGTTGGCTGGCTGCCAATACATGCCCAATATCTTTTCTTCTGCTCCGCTCCAGGCAACTACTTCGGCAGACCCATTTTGGTCCAAAGCGTCGACAACCGTCGGTGAGCTAGAAGTAAATTGGCCCAATTCAAATCCCGCGTTAGCATGAATTTCTCTTACCCTCTTGGATATAGCGATAGCTTCAATGTCAGTTTCAAAGCTATCCACGAAGTCATCTACGTAGTGATAGTCCGTGATAGCTTTGACGGCACGCGGATCAGTATGCTCGAACTGTACAGCATTAATAGTTTTCACATAGTGCGCTGCGCATGGTGAACATGCTGCTCCGAACGTCATTACCACCATCTCGTACACTTGAGGTTTTCGCTGATCATAACCATCGCGCCAAAGAAAACGTTGAGCACATCTATCTTGTGGCCTGATTATTATTTGATGAAACATCTCCTTAATGTCTCCACAGACGGCAACAGCACCTTCTCGAAAGTGAAACAGCACAGCAGGTAACGATTTATAGTGCTGCGGTCCTTTCAGAAGTTTCGAATTTAGTGATATATCGCCCACCTTTGCTGCCGCGTCGAAAACCAACCGGATTTTATTTGGCTTATTTGGGTTTACAACTGCGAAATGTGGTAGATACCACACTTTATTTTCATTGGTTGTGTCCAGCTTTGATTCATCAATA
The DNA here is from genome assembly GCA_035044805.1 of Leucophenga maculata. Lineage (NCBI taxonomy): Eukaryota > Metazoa > Arthropoda > Insecta > Diptera > Drosophilidae > Leucophenga > Leucophenga maculata. Next base: position 6,556 of record JAWNNP010000074.1, on the reverse strand, counting down.
CGCTGTGCATATCCTTTGGCGATGTAATCAGCAATTTTTTTCTTATATGCTTGCCCGAATTGCATATTACCTTTCATCTTTTTCTCCAAATTTACAAGTCTTTTGTAAGCCATCATATAGCTCGATGGCAACACAATGTTATTGCTTTCCCATAGCAGTCCCGTCTGATAACGCTCGCCAATTTTCTCCGTATTTTCTTCAAGTAACTTCTGTGCTCGTAAATCATCGCTAGATATTACCTTTTGAGCAGCCTTTACACCAAAATTCTCTATCTCGAAGTAATCTTTAACCATCTTATTCATTGCTTCCTCTTCCGCATTTACGAGTAAGCATGACTTCAATAGTGGCGATGCTACTTGTCCTTTGACTGGTCCGAACACTACCCAACCCAGTTTGGTGATAGCTGCATATGGACCATTATTACCAATACGCCTTGTCTTTACTGGTAAGCCTAGATGCACATGATCCAAACCAATAAGTATCATCGGCTGTGCATTTGAATATGACTTTATTGGCAATTTCATCCGACGATCTGCAACCTTTATTTCATTAAGATCTAAGGTTTGCAAAGGCAAGTTCAATTTAGAGACTGCGTAAACATTACGTAACAAATGTTTCTTCCGTCTGCCTTTTCCACTAATTTGCAGGTTAACCATATTTGCGGGTTCTCTTATAGACCTTCCGCCAAACCATTGAACATTAAGTGGTTTGTCCTTTCCACGTAGACCTAGTTCTTGTAATAATTCCTTGTCGATCATAGTAACTGATGACCCTTCATCTAATAATGCATATGTATCCAGTCGCTTATTAACACCATAAAGCGTCACTGGTAATACACGAAATAATAATTTTTCCACTTTCTCGCCGATACAGCTTAAATTTCTCTCTTCTCTCGTCTGTTCACCATTAGACAATAATTCCTTGCGCTCTTTATTTAACTGTGGCGGTCTTATCTGCTGCGTTTTCGTAGAAGCGCTGTCATGTAGTAATCGATGATGCGTTCTATGACATCCATCTATATTACACGTTCTCTCTTGGCGACATGCACGAACTGCATGGCCACTTCGTAAGCAAGAAAAACATAATCGGTATTTTTTTACTAATCTCCACCTGTCCGACGGGGAAGCATTAATAAAACTGTCACATTTATTGACTGTATGTGATCCTTCACATATGGGACACTTCCAATTTAATTTGTTATTGTTACTGCTGGCATGCAGAACAAGACGTTTATTTTCCTTGCTGTCTAAATCAATAAGTGAACATATTGTATTGGCCAACTCTTTAATCCAAATGTTAAAATGTATAATTGTTGGATATGGCAATACTGTGGCTGCATACCTAGCCCATTCCACTCGTTTGCTAAGCGGCAGCTTTGAGACTAGCTCGTCCATTAATGTGGGATTTGCCAAATGATGCGGAGCGTTGATTGACTGTAGAAAGGCTGCGAGGTTGTTGACTCGGGTTGCGAAAGGCACAATTTCTGCTATACAGGCCTCACGTATTTGAGGCACTTCGCAACTGGCTACGAATTAATTGCTCTGGACGGCCGTATCGACAACGCAACTGTTCGATTACTGCATTTACATTGTTAGGATGAATAAGCAATGACTTTACACACTCACGCGCTTCACCTTTTAATGCTTTCACTAGTCGTTGATTATTTTCTAAGTCCGTGCAACTATAGGCAATTGTTGTTTCACTAAATGCACATTGAAATACTGGCCAGTCTTCCGGTTCGCCACTGAACTCTGGTAAATCGGGCAGTTTTCGTGGTATCCATCCACTACTTAGCGTCTGCACTGGACCCTGGCCTGTATTAATTAGTAAATCTGAAGCACTTGGTGACGTTAATTGTTGCTGTCTAATGCGCGATGTCAATGCAGTTTGAGGGCACAATAAATTTGATGAAACTGCTTGACCATAATTTGCTGGCGTGTGCTCTATATATGGTGCACAATTCACTCTTGCGTGTGTTGTCGAAGTGTAACAGGCAGCGGCGGAACTCAATGATGGTTGTACATTGCCTCTCTCATTTAACAATGGCGTCGCGCTGCAACTTACATTTTGTAATAAATTCAAATATGGCGGCGTGTTCCCGCTGAACACATTAACGGTTTCACTAACCCTACTTTCAGGTGCGGTAGTAATTATTGCATTACTTACGGTTTCCCTTGGCGTCTCTTGTGTCGCCATTTTTAGTTGCTGCTTTAATACCTCAATTTGCGCCAACAAATCCGCTATTTGCGCGCTTGAACCATCTCCGGTCACGTTACCGGCGTTATCCCTCGATGTTGGCGCTTGCGCATTTGATACTCCAGCCACAGCACTCGTCGTTGTTCCCACAGCGGTTGCTCCAATAGCTGTTGTGTTAACAGCAAGTCCGCCGTCTGCTGCTATAAGACGCGGGCTTCTTCTAGGCGAATGTTGTAATGATGTCATCCTTACAACCCGTAGTTCGTCCTAGGCAAACAAATATAAAGCGACCGTATTCACTTTCCCACTCAGCAGTTACTGCATCAACCTGCGCAATTTCCACATGCGCGACAGTACTGCTATTAACGACACAATTTACCTGCGCAATTTCCACATGCGCGGTAAACTGCGATTAAAAGATTCAATGTCGGCGTTCGGCTAAAGCGTCTGGAGTTGCGGCATAACCTTCCCAATATACCACACAGAAAAGATAGCGGATAAAATGATGATATAGGAAGATTTTAATCTGTATAAAAAATTCACATTAATTACTTAAATATATAAATTAAATTTAGCATACCGCAGTTTATTCTCCTCACACCAAGCACGCCAAACAAAGATAAACCATTAAGGACAATTAAATGAAAGTCATTTAATTATGGCCGCCTTGAACAGTGTGACCGCCTTTGGTATGAGGAAAACAGCTGCCCGAAAATACTAACAGAAAATACCAATATAAATTCATAATATTCTACAACACTAGAGATTATAACATATATTCGAATTCGACCATCGACACAAGCTGATAATGATGCTGATGTCTTTATAACAGAAACAGCAATAGAACAATGGAAAAGCTCAAATACAACTGTCGTTGTTGGTGAATATGTCCATTTGTTTATATTACTGACTGCACGGACAGTACAGCTGTCTTGTCTGCCTCCAACATCTGCTTCTGCCTTTTAACACTTGTATCGTGAGTATTATCAAGTTCAAGTGTGGCTAGGCAATGAACTGGACCCAGAAGGATGGGGTTGGAAGTTAACAGAAAATTATTTGGAGTCAATTCAAACTCTACTTACTCCATTTTTTGTAAATGTAAGATGGATTGTAGTAAGAATTGTGGCTGTCAAAAAATTGTTCATCAGTATGCATTAATTGTCAGGGTCAGACTTGCACCAATATTGAAACAAATACAACAGATCAAAAAATATTTATGATATTAATGAAGAGACAATTGATGTATTCCTTTTCTTATAACAGCGAATAGAAATTCTGCAAGAAGATGAAAATGAAGACTAAGAAATAATTGTCGAAGTAGAATTTGACAATTATCTAATATAATAACATTTAGAAGAAAGCAACCTATTCCACTTTGATGATTAGCAATATTACCATTCTTTTAATCAATAGGAAACCATGTTAAAAAAAATGCGCCAACTACATTACCTCATAGGTGGTGCGGAAATGTGTGCATATAATGTAAAATATGAATATTCTAATTATTAAAACCGCGATATCTCAAGAATGGTGAATCGTAAGAGAAAAAGTGACAGGACCATTTGTAGAGAATTGTATGATCTACAAATTTTGTCTAACCTATTTTCCCGATAAAACTTACTGTTTTCGAGAAAAATGGAAAAACCTTAATTTTGTACTTTTGACCTTGAATAAAATTTTTTGCAGAAGGATGGTAGGGGACTTTTGACATTTTATTTATAATGATGTATTTAACGTCTCTGCCAATTTTCAGCTCTATGCGAATTTTTCCTTAATTATGACTTATTTTTGTCTATTTTGACTTCTAACTACTGTTCGTACGGAATGTTAGCAGTAAATGGGGGCTCGGATAAAATATTGTCATCATCTAGATTTAAAAAATCATAATATTCCGTAGAATTAAAATTAATAGCATGCTTTTTCTAAGCTCTTAATTTTGTTGGCTTCTTACGATAATGCATTACTTTTTTTATGGCCCTCTCACCGACAGATTTTCTATCATCAAAAAACATTGTCAGTAAGACACTTTCCGGATGAGCAAAATATGAATTGTTGCTGACAACAATATTAACAATTTCCCGAAGATTTGGTGGTAAGTATTTTCTCGTCCTTATAAATTTTTAAATAAGTGCACTTCCATATGCAACAGAACTGTAGAACATTACATTGAAGTACATTGGGACATAAACTTTTATAACGTAAGTTACCGAAGTTTCCAAATTTTCTGACGGTTAATTTGTCGACATGATCAATTTCTAAAAAAAATACAGGTTTTTCAAGGGCAATCAAAGTGTCCTTTGGGCAATAAATAGCGTTGATTTAAAAGTTTTTTTTTAGATCTATCTTCACAGAAGCGATTCATAAAAATGGTCTTGCAAAGAGGAAAATTATGTTTTAAGGACAATTGGTCCATTGATGCAATAGAATTTTTAAAAAGTCCTCGTCCTAACAAGAGTTTTGATACCAATTTTGTCAGGATCGCACTAAAAACTCTAAAGATATTGTAATAAAAGCGCAGACCAGGAATTGATTTTAGAACTATGGCTTCTTGGTGAAGACATCTTAAAATTGACCGTAGATTATAAATATTGGGTAACACTTTTTGTGAAAAAAATTTTTGCTCCCAATGTGTTTATATGTATTAGCAATATGTATTACGTCATCCATATTCCATTTGGACTTTTAGGATTGCCTATGACTTAGACGAATGTAGGTGTTAATTGGATAAACTACATATTGTATGTATATTCTTATCACATTAATAATATAATTATCAATTAATTATAAAGATTTTTTATTTTATATTAAATAATATACATGTGTCTGTGTTAGAGCTCTGCATGCCAAAACGGCAATTAAGTCACTCGGACCAGAAATGATTGAGTGAATTAATGTAGAAATGAGTTTGAGTGAGTGGAACTGCTGGAATGGCACAAACTTAGATAAAATTCAGCCGAAGAGACATGAATGTGAATGAGTGAGAATTCAAACACACATTGAATCAATTTGAATTATCAAAAGTGCAATTTCGTTGCGCGTGTGTTTGTATATTTATTAATGTTTTTGTTTGGGTAGCCGCTATAGTAGCAACGCACAGCGATACATAAACTTTTTTTTTTTTTTTTGTATTGTATCTCCTTTTCTTAGGACTAACAATAATTTACAATAAATTCTTAAATCTAAACTTATAATATGTACTAGTTATCCAGATGGAGGCTAGTAATTTACAACGGCTCTAAGAATTTAACACTGAGCTTGGGAGGTCATATCTCCTGAGTCGTGTTGTGTTATTTTGTTGAGTGAGAGCTCTTGCGAGCGGGTTTGGGTGATAGTCGAGTTTTTGAGAATAGTTTCGCTTTGTTCGAGTTGGGATATTCAGATCTCTGTGAATACAATCGTTTCGAATGTACCATGGTGCACCAGTTATTGTTCTAAGAATTTTAGATTGAGCTCTTTGAATTTTTTCCACATTGCTGGCGCTTGCATTGCCCCATAGCTGGGATCCGTATGTCCAAATAGGCTTTATTACTGTGTTATAAAGCAACACCTTGTAATCCAGATTTAAGGGTGATCGTGAATTAATGAGCCAGTGTAGGGAGTTGGCCTTCAGCTTAATTTGTGTTTTCTTCGCTTCAATGTGTTTGCGGTATGTGAGTCGTCTTTCGAGATGAATGCCGAGATGCATGACCTTATTGGCCTGTGGGATCGTAATATTGTTTAGAGTTAGCGTAGGGCAAGTACCTCTATTGAGCGTGAATGTAACGTGTTTACTTTTTTTTTCATTGACTTTTATCCGCCAGTTGCCCAGCCACTCTTCGAGATGGGTGAGGTGATCTGCAAGTCGACTTGTTGCTTGTATTGGGCATCAAGACCTACTTAATATTGCAGTATCGTCAGCAAGTGTTAATGTTGCGAGGTTGTGGTTAATTGGGATACCTGATGTGTATAGCACGTATAGCATGGGACCGAGTACGCTACCTTGGCGCACACCAGCTTTGATTTCCTACTCTACTGTTAGAAAATCATTTTGTCGCACAACGAAGGTTCTTTCGCTGAGATAGGACTCAAGAAACTTGTGAGTATTTTCGGCAATATCGAGAAAGATTGCGGAGCAGTATTCACGGTGCTCAAACGCAGTTCGAATCTCTGAGGTAATACGATTGACTTGTTCAATGGTTTGGTAATATAATTAATAGCTGGACTGGGGAGTTCCACGATCATTTTTGGAGAAATAAGATCATGACCTGCAGCCTTTTTTGGGTTTAGCTGATTTTTTATGATGTTTTTTACTTCATGTGTGTATTCGGAGGGGTGCTGAATAGTTCCTATCCGGATATGGAGGAACAGCGAAACCGTTTGT
>JAWNNP010000068.1:0-67441 GCA_035044805.1 Leucophenga maculata | reverse complement strand
ATGCCACAAAACAGCATACAGGATTTACACAGTAAAAGGGTACATATTGAGGATTTGGTGTTTCACACTATGAATGGACACATATCACTAGCTTTGGTGATAATTACAATTGCAGCCATTATCCTTTACCTTAGAAAGAAGAGAGCTCAGAAGCAGCAATTACTGGCTGTCACATTTTCTGGCCCCCCGCAGAATGTTCAGGCATGAAGCCTAAACATGTAATATGAAACGCAAACACAGTGCAGTTGTCATACGCATTAGAGCTGCGCTTGATAAGTGCAGCGTGTGTATTTTTAATCGTCATATTTTTAATAGCTCCATCTAAGCGTTGGTATGTAACACTTGACAAGCGCAGCGACTTAATTTATGATGTACATCGATTTTAATAGCTCTTTCTCCGTTTGTCAAGTGCTACATTGACAAGTGCAGGGACTTAATTTATGATCAATAACGATTTTAATAGCCTTTTGTCCGCGTTGGTTTAATAGTTTCTGCTACGCGTCTTTTTACATTATAAATAGTTTTAGATTCCGCTGAGGCCTACAACCTCAGCGATAGCATTACAATAGTTTAAAAATAGAATAAGTTTTTATGAATAAAAAGCGAGCGGCTCAGTTGTTAATAAACACTCAAGATATACGCGTTAATTATTTGCGTTATACATGTATCTCACGCACCAAGATACTCTGGTCACAAGTTAACGAGACAATGGTACCCGAAAGGAAAATTTGTAAAGAGCGAATAACTTTACCATTTTCTCTCTCAAATGCGAATGGTACAGATAACTTTATTTGTATGTGGTTGGAAAGTCGAACACTCCACGCGCTCCTAGAGTTTTTTCCAATAATCCAACAACATACAACTACAGTAAGGAATAGTTTCATTACGAATAATGTCAGCTTTATATCCTTTGGTAAAATTAAAATAAGCATAAAATAAATGAAAAAGCAGTTTTGCTTTTAAATAACACTAATATTGCTGAACTAAAAAGCGACGAAGGTTTATTTGTAGCAATGAACCTACCACCCAATTGCACTGCGCTTATTCAGCTAGTAGATTAAAACGTTAACAACTTGATCGAATTTGAGTACGATAAAAGAAAAAAATACTCACCCATTTAGTGGGTGAGAAAGGCACAAATTCGGAGTTAAAATGTTACGGCCAATGCAATGTATGCCAATGCACTTTAAATATTCTTCTTTGGATTGAAGTAAAGGTTCACTAGGTTGATTTTTATCCATATTGTGCACTTTGTAGGGCCGCTTATTATTAAAAATTTTATTAAAAACTTTCTTTTTCCACATAAAACACATTGCAATTTTTCCTTCCTGGCAAACGATAACCGGCAAGTCTAATTTTTGATACATTACCATTATATGTATAATGGTATACAGAAGTAATATATAATATGTTAGCTTCAATATAAGAATTTAATATGAAATGCATTTCCATTTTTTTTGGAATGATTAAAAAATTATCGATATCGTCCTTCTATAGAACATTAATATATTGAGATTCGCGATTATGCAATTCCGTACTTTCAATTTTTAAAAATTAATTTTATGATTTTTCCGATTATCTAGTTGAAAATTTTCAACATAATCTACCTGCTACGTAATATAAAACATTCATATAAATGGTTCATTATTAAAAGATGTGGCAAAATTTTCCTGCATATCTTCAATTAATTGAAATTGCCTGTCTTCCTGCCATATATGATACGCAGGTGGTATTTGTTATATTTTCAAACCAATTGGTGTGGTAAATAGTAATCAAATAGTAATCACTAACATGATTACATGATTTTTCCATCATCGGATCTAGAATGTCTTAAAAGATGCACATAAATTTAAAGATAATATTGGAGCTTATTCGAAAGAACAAGGGCAACGCTTCCATCAAGATAGAATGGAATTTGAGAGACGTTACCAAAGCCAGTACACTGAAAGCATGACGGAGGACTACATTTGGGGGTTAATAAGAGAAAATTCTACTGAACATGACCGAAAAAGTAAAAATGTTCATTTTTAAACATTGGACTCTATTTTAAAACTTATATTGTAAGAATGAATCATAAATCAATGTTAGGTATCTTTTAATAAATAAATTAATTTTTTTTTTTTGATTTTTCATTGATTTGAATTTTTTTTTCATTTTTTACACATAAAAGCAAATTCAGATCTATTTTTTGTTATTAATCGTTTTTCTAAGTATTAAAGCAATAAAAATAAGGAATGTATAAACCGTGCGCAGAAATGCTGCAGACCGGTGTAATTAATAAGTATTTGAAATCAATATCAATAATGTTGAAAAGTACATAAGAAAAATCTTAAAGCATTACAGAATAAACGAAAAATACTTTCAAATGCAGGGAAGTGGTAATTTGTGTGAAATATTGCATTTACTTTTCAATCAACTTGCATAATTGCAACCGATTTGAAAACGCAAAAAAGTAAACCGCAAAATTTTTGTGATTGCGAAAGTGAGTGCATGCTGATAATTTTTGACAAATGAACGAAAACGATTATCTTTAAAGTTTTAACTTCATTAAATTGAACTTGAACCTGAATTTCGTGTGACTGGTATTAGAACTTCGATGCGACCGAAAATAAAATTGTTTCTTTATTTTCTTTCGATTTTCTTACTTAATCGTAAAATATTTTTAATAAACTATGTGTCTACCGAATTTGTAAATTTTACATCTAACACATCACTTATAACTAAAAATTATATATAAATTTGTTTATTTACTTTATTAATTCTGCACCGACTTGCATAGATTCGCACGAAATTATTATACCTTTGTTCCTTTGCATACAGGGTATAAAAATAAGAAAGCAAAGCTATAAGATAGGAAACCAAATTGGTTTCCCACCGCCCCAATTCGTACAATGATAACCGATTCACTGTGTAATCAAGCAAATATTAAATTTTCGGCCACTCCTTTCAACACATTGTAAGTTAGAATTGAAAAATATAAAAGAAAATGTAAGAAAGGACAAAGGCTGTATAGCAGCGGCTATGTGACATTGCACATCAAATAGAGCTCAAGCGAATATACTTCATTTTCCCTTGCGGCTGCTAGTAGCATTCAGCTCTCCATATTCGACCGTCAAATGTGACTCCGCTCCACCTGAAGTCATTTCATTTGTTGTATATTCGACTTTGCGTTGGCTTTACAATCGCATCTAATCGTATCGCTTACCGTATTTGGGCATTTTGGCGTTGTGTAATTTTACGGCTCCCAATTTTCGCAAGTCATGCGGAAAATTCTATGCTTGAATTAATGCAGCTCACTGAACCGATGACGTAACATTTGGCAATGCTGTACGGGCTCATAAAAAGAATAAGAAATATTTTTTTTGCCAGCTCAGTATAAATATATATATATATATATATATATAATATATATATATATATATATATATATATATATATATATATATATACATATATATATATACATATATATATATATATATATATTTATACTGAGCTGGCAAAAAAAATGTTTCTTATTCTTTTTATGAGCCCGACATATGTATATATATATATAAATACCTATATATATACATATATATGTATATGTATATATATATATATATGTATATATATATTTTTTTTTCTTATGGCTAATTATTTTAAATAAATTAAGTTTTAGCAGGGATCCTATATTATTTCTAGTAATAAATATAAGGGCATGCCACGAAAATTCAATTCTAACCAAACTCCAAATTCCAATTCGTGTTGTCACGGCAAGCATTCTTTGGTTGGTTTGAAATCCCTCGAGTTTGCCTGAGGAATTTAGTAAATTGCAGCTTTAATAAATAGTGTTAAATTGAGGTATTGATAGAAATTCGAACAGAATTATTTTTCTAATTGAATAAATAGACAATAGAAAAAAATAGCATATCATAGTGTTGTCATTTCAAATTGTACAAATTGGCGGGCAGAATATTTAAAAATATTTAGCTTTTTTTTAGTTGTAATGTGCTTTCACCAATCCAACCGAATTTCCCTTTCGATTTACGTGACATGCCCGATAGCCTATAAATTTGATGGATAATGTAGCACTCTAATGGTCAAAAAATTTTTTAAATCCGCGTGCTCTCTACGCAATATTTTGTCTTTTTTATAAGACCACTTCAGAACATGTAGCTGAACCCCGACCGCTTCGCCCGCGGATTGTAGAACCAAAATGCTTACACTTGCAATTATATAAATATAACGGAAATGCAATGCAGCCAGTCGAAACATCTACAGGGATTTTGCTATTACGAGTACCAATGGCAATGAGTTTTTTTAGAAAATATTTTTCCAGATCGATCATTTTGCAATTCGACACACATATTCTTGGTTAAATTTAGTGGATTACTTTAGACATGCATTGAGTTGATCTGCTGGCGTTAACCTCGGAATCACTGCTAATGTTTGACAGAAATTTCCTGCTAATAAAATTATCGCTTCATCAAATCGGTTTTGATTGTTTCGTAGATCTTTCATAGTTCTGTCTTATGTCTCCAAAGGCTTTTTATGTGCCATCGTGAATTCATCCCACACTATCAACTTACATTGCTGCAAAACCATTGCTGATATTGAATAATAATTTAACCGCAGAACTTTTCGAACTGTTCAAATGTTCGACCGTGCTGCAGCAAAAAAATTTAAAAAAAATGTATATATACATACATATATACAAGCAGAACTGTGTTTTTATAATTTATTTTTGGTGTGTGATTTATTTTATTACTTTTGTTGTTGTGGCCCAGCATTTGTCTGTCACATAGGTTAGTTGCTTTTATTTTATATAGAATTGTTTAAATTCTATTTTCTTTTGGTTTTTGGGAAACAATAATCTCGTTGAAGATTATTGTTTAATATCTTGGAAGAATAGGAAATATTTAAAATAAACTTGTGAAATTCCGGAGCAGTCCTAGTCGAATGCAGAAAACACGAAGTCTCTATCTATTACCGTTTCCGAGATCCTTTCGTTCATACAGACGGACAGACGGACGGACAGACGGACATGGCTATATCGACTCCTCTATCACTCCTGACCATAATGGGGGTAACTTTGGGGGGTCTCCGACCATTATTTCTACCTGTTACATACATTTGCACAAAACCAATAGGCTCTTGTACCTTCGGTACAGGGCCTAAAAAGCAACAAATAGCAACAACAAATACATAATAATATCCAGTGAGTAGTAATAGCGTGTGCAACAAACTATTTATATTTTATTTTACGTTTTTGTTTGATTGCATTTCGATTTTATTTTTATTTTATTTTAATTTCTTTTGCGTTTGATACACGACCAATACTTGCCAGGATCGATATGAAAGTTCCGTTAAAATTTTTTTGTGAGTGTATAATTAAAAAAGTTTTGTTTTATTATTTTTTTGCTCTTCGAAATAATATATCGCAGCGCTGGTGTTTTAATCCTATTAATATTATAAATGCGAAAGTTTGTATGAATGGATGTATGTTCCACTCTTACGTCTAAACCGCTAAACCAATTGGTATGAATTTTGGTATAGATATTGATGGGACGATGGAAAAGAACATAAGCTACGTTCTAACAACATTAGAGAGGGCGTAGCCACACCCCCATATAAGCGAAGCAAATATTGTCATATCTTTGGATTAAGAGCGATAATCAAAGTTTGTCATATCTTTGCATCCATTTAAGATTGATAATGCGACCAATGTGCGCTGGAGTACCCTAAGGTAGTGTACTAAGCCCTACCTATTTCTCCTCGTACACTGTGGACATGTCTAAACCGACTGGGGAACACGTGCTGTTTCCTTCGTACGCTGATGACATTGTGTTAATGGCAAACTCTGGTTGCCCTAATGCTGCTTCTTATTATCTCAAAGAATTTTTGGACGTCTACCATCAATGGGCTGCGCGATGGAACATACAAATAAACAGTTCTATGTCTGCACCCTACACTTTCATTTTGAAATGTGGCATATGCCCCACTGTCACTTTGAACAATACTCTCATACCCCAGGTTAATTACGTCAAGTACCTAGGTATACTATTAGACAAACGTTTAACATAGAAGAAACACATAACAAAGTCAATTGGTACATGTCGTGCTAAATGAAACCAATTAAATTGGCTTTTACGTCCATCAAGTAAGCGACGGTTAAGAAATAAACTCCTAAACTACAAAATGATCACTAAGCCGTCGTGGAGATACGGGATACAAGTTTGGGGCACCGGTACATGGTTGCAGAATATGACACTGCGTTTAATTTGTAGTGCTTCGTGGTTTGTGCGTAACACGACCATCCTTCGTGATCTGGGTATACCAACTTTAATGGATGAAATAAATCGCCATAGCTCAAGATACAATCATATAAACTCGCTGGCTTCAACTCTTGAGTCGCCTTCTGCAATTCAGGCAGAAACATTGCGTTCATTTGTTTTCAACTACAAGTTGTTGTTGGCTTCCCTCTCTCTCTCTCTCTTGCTCTTTCTCAAAATTTAGGTGACCGAGAGAACACTTTCGCTCCTACCTTGGTAACTATACCATGCTAATAAAGTTAGGAGTAACAGTGTTCTCTCGCAAACAAAAAAATTGAGAGAGCCACAAAGAGCAAAAGAAAGAGTAAAGTTCATTAATAGGTTAAAAGACTGGTTTAGGTTTCACGTGACGCAACCTTGGAATTTCACTCGCCGCTAAAAAAGTATCACTTCTAAAAATGATTCCGCCTGAAATCATTATAACCCTTTAGAGTTGACCAATCGCTATTAAAATATAAATGATTAAACTTTGCGTAGTAATTTTTTAAGCATATGGCTCGGTGAAAAGATATAACATTATCACCTGAGCAAATAAGTTTGTAGAGCTGAAAACAAATATGAAAATTAGAAGTGTTGTCCACTTCATAAAAAGGGTTGCAAATCTGATATATCGAATTATAGGGGCATTGCTAAGCTGAGTGCTATACCAAAACAGTTTGAAAAACTCATTGCGAACCAATTGCAACAGTCGTTACAGTCTGTTGTCAGTCCTTACCAACAGGGTTTAGTTAGAGGCAACTCCATTTGCACAAATCTGTTAGCATTTTCTTCTGTTGTAAATAATGGTTTTGAGTCTGGCTGTCAAACTGAAGTCTTACAAACAAATTTTGTTTAAATTGAAAACTATGGGCTTTCCACCCGCTCTTTCTACTTGGATTAAGTCATACATATCCGGTAGGACACAAAAAGTATTATTCAACAATTCTTATTCAATAATTCTAGTGTTGTATCTTCTGGTGTTCCCCAAGGGAGTCACCTTGGTCCTTTATTGTTTAATATTTTATTAATGACCTTCATATTGCTATTAAACATGGTAATACACTAATGTATGCAGATGGCGTCAAATAATATTTGTCGTATTCTGATGTCTCTCAACACAGTTTGCTACAGGCTAATTTGAACTTACTACTTACATGGTTTAGTCTTAATTATCTAAACTTAAATCTATCAAAATGTACATGTATGATATTTTATCGTAAAAATCCATTTATAGTAAATTATTCTTTAAATAATAATATTGAATGATTTGAAAACCCTTATGGAACCTAAAATTATAATAAACATCTTGGATCAATGTTAAACTAAACCTAATCTATTCTTGGTTTTGTTAAGCGTTGGGCTAAGGAGTTAATTGGCCCTTATACCACTAAACTCCTCTATACCTCATTTGTCCGGCCCATTTTAGAATTTGGATTCTGTGTATGGAATCCTTATTAAGGTATTCCCCAAGACCGTATTGAATCTGTTCAAAAACAGTTTCTTCTTTTTGCTCTTCGCAGTCTAAATTGGGATACCCAAGTAAATCTTCTATCTTATAAGGACAGATTAAAATTAATTGATCTTCCAACCCTTCCATCGCGCAGATCCGTACTCTCTGTGGTTGGTCTCCACAAAATTCTTATTGGTGAAAGTGATTCCCATTACTTGTTTTAATCAATTTCATTGAATGTCCCCTTTCGACCAACATGCCATTTTATGCCAATAAAATTACCTTTTTACGACTAATTTCGCTCTCAATAACTCATTTTGAGCTCTCTACAATAAATTCTCTCCATTCGTCTCTTTTTACATTCGTCTTAAAATTCTGTTAAAAATGTTGTACTAATAAATGACTATCCAAATGATATGTAATTTTCATTTTCTTTAAATTTCTTTAATTTGTAATTGCGCCCGCTTGGACCACTGCCTAGCTGTGAGTAGGGGCACAGTCGGTCAACCAGGCGGTCAAACAAAAATTCCTCCGCTAGGTCTGAGTGGTCGCAACTATCATTCTTTAGTTTTAAGTAACTTTATATTAATATATATCGTTTTAAATAATTAGTTTTATGCAACTGTTTAGTCAAGTAGTTGCTATTATCAATAAATAAATAAATAAATACCTGTTAACGGAATTATTTTCACACTGTAGCAAAACTAAATCAATAAGGTTGTCTAGGAATTCATTGCTGTCAGGTGATATTTATTGACCATTTTTCATTGAATAACTGCAAGATCACTTTTATCTCGTAAAAGTGTGACGCAAGTAAATGTACAATCCGAAAAAGGAGTGATATATATGCGCGTTATGTATAATTTATATCAAGCACATTATAGTGCGCTTTCCAGGAAAACATAGCTTTGAAACAGAATCTCCTATAAAAAAAATCCAAAATTAGGGTTCACGAAAGATACAAGAAAATATATTCAAAGGAGAATAAAGGTGATGAAGAATACCACAGGAGCCGTGGGCTGAAGGTCGTATCTTTTGATTTTAATAATAGGTGTTTAATCTGCGCGGAAAACTCATTACAGGATTTTGTGGCCAGGGAAAAATCGAGATTCCTCACAGTGCGTGTAAAAAATTTAGTAATAAAGTCTCTTATTGTTGATGAATAGTGGCAAGAAGAAGATGTTCTAGAAAATTATCTTGTTCTGGCAGAGGCCAGGGACAACTTTTGCAGCATTAAGTTCCTGAAAAAAGAAGGTAAAACCGGATAACCTGTTGACCGAACTGAAGATGTGTCTCTGGCATTTAACTATACTTGCAAATACATCCAGGAAAATGAAGATCAATGCCAATTCACTTTTTCATTTTGAGCGAACTCAAAAAGCCCTACTTAAAAGCTGAAAACAAACTATGGGGACGACATCATTATCCTGTAATATGTAATATAAGGGTTCGGTTTATATGTATGAAGCAAAAACAATTCCCGTAATTGAAAGTCTCAGGGTCTAAAAATTTTCGTTTTGGTTCAAAACAAAGAAATGTGAAGTTATAGCCCGATCCTATAAGATTTAGAGGTGGCTATTTGAGGCCAAAGTTGAATTTGGCCGATTTTTTGTCCAAAAATAGGTTTTTTTTCAAGGATTTGAGACCTTACACCAAAATAAAATCATATATCATTTCAAAAAAACCTTTTTATGTATCCCTTAGTACCCCTTTTCTAAAAAGTAAAAATTTATGTAAAAATGTCGGTTTCTGCTGAATTTTTAAAGAAAACATATCGTCCCATACCCATTAACACGCATATGTATGTACTCGTACAATGTATAGTTATCTTTTTTTTTTTGATGGAGCCAAAAATATGCCTTAACTAAAAGTTTCAGGATTTAAAAATGTTTCTGTTGGTGTGAAGCAAAGAAATGTAAAGTTCTAATCTGATCATACAATGTTTAAAGTTAGCGACTTTAGTTAAAACGATTATTTGACAAAATTAGGTTTTATATAGATATATTGTAATGTTTGTCACTGCAATTAAATTTAATTTATTACGTGCATACAGTACCATACAGAATCAGTTTTTTAAAGATTTTAAGTATTAAACGAGAATTGGGTGGTATATTCCTTTACGACTTGCAATAAATTTTGAAATTCATGCTCTTTGGTTGTCAGTTTATGATTGTAATTTTGCAAGAGTTTAACACATCGCTCTGCCGTGTCATTAACTACTTTTAGTGTTTTTATAATTTTTACAGCATTCAGAAAATCTTCATTATCATGCCATTTAGAAGGAACTTGGGTCAGAAACGCTCTTGAAATGTTGAAGCGATTGAAAAATTGAACAAAGTTAGACGTAACGAAGTCACCTAATTGCTTTGCAATAAACGTTGGCAAATCACTTTAAATTTTAAGCGTTTAAGAAAATAGTCGACGCTGTCCTCATCAATGTCAGATGCCAATAACTGCTGCACCATTTTTCGCTTCACAAGGTAGGAAACGTTATCGTCAAATAACGCAAGTGCGATGTTTTCATCAGCCAAATACCACAAATGATTGCAAGTTTTTTTGAGTTCGAAATTTTTTCATCCACTTTCTAATAGTTGAACATAGCACGTATAAAATTTAAATCGTTATTTGGAGCTTCAACAGTTGCCGGTTCCCGAAACCAAAGCAATGTATAAAAGCGCACAATAAAAATGGATAGGTCGAGCAAATATTTTTCCTCTTGTTTCGACAATTTATATTCTTCTCGGAACAAATGTATTTTTAATTTGTAAATCGCCTTGGACATCCAGAGCACATGATGCATCGGCCCAGGCAATCGAAAATGATGTCCTTCAGGAATGAATCCCCACAAAAAGTAAGGTTAATTCCAATAGTTCCACATAATGAGTATGCTCATGGTCTCTCATCAATTCAGCTTGGCAGAAATCAATTATTTCGTTCTGTTTATCATGTAAGTTTTTAGCTTCATAACTATTTGTCACACCAAACTTGAACTTATCCTGCTTAATCTTGTGCTCCAGCTCCAGCAACCGAATCGAATGCAACACGCAAAAATAGAAGATATAACAGGCTGCGCCCTAATAGCTGCTCTAGCAAAACTGCAGCCCTATTTAATCTTTCCGAATTGGATGCAGTTGTATCAAAACAAGCTAGAATTTGAATGTCTCATTCAGTCCGCAGGTTAAAAGGTTCGTTAGACATTTCTACTCCAATAGAAGCTGTTATCTTTGGTATTCCCAAAAGTTGTTCGCCTTCAGAGAAAAACTCCAATACAGTATTTCTTGGGTTCGATGTCTGATGAAATTTTATTAACAATTCTGTGAGTTTGTGCAATAGTTGAAAGTTGATTTCTTAAGCCAAACTGATGGTGAGGTATAGAATATCATATATCATGTAGAGTTTGCAATCTATCGTTCGTGAAGACGTTCTGATAATGGTCTGATAAAACTATAAATTTTTCGAGTTCTGTTTTGGCCATGTACAATCTGTCTTTTTTAAGGAAGGAATATGAGAAAAGTTTCTATATTTTGGTTTTCGTTTTTGCGAATCGTACCTTTTAACTCCTTAGTTGAACGGTTGAAGTTCTTTTTGTCTTCGGGACATTTTGTAGCTTGCCAAATTTTACGAAGTTTTCTCTTTGCTGCAATTTGATTGCGTATAGCAGCGGGTGTAAATTGCGCTTCCTATTTTCTTGTTTCAGGTGGGGTTGCATTAAGCGCCGGCAAGTCTACCGTATCGTTAAAATATATTACGGAACTTTCTGTGTCGTCTGGAGAATTCAATGGAACATCTAGTCGTAAATGAATTTTTAGAAATTCTCTATAAGCTTACCAATCTGTTTCTCGAGTTGCACAGGGTGGGCGTTGCCTTATTTCTTTTGAATAATACTAATTCATACTTTCTAAAAACTCTATTCATCGAGTTTTTACTATTGTAGTTTTCTGATTAAGTATATCTAATAAATTTCTATTAAAATATTCTTTAACCCTCACAATGCAATTATTAAAATATCTATATAACGTGACATTTTAATTTCTACAACTTTAATGCATTGGATTTTTTAAAGTTTAAGTTGAACTGGAAAGTCGAATATTATAAGTTTGCACTGGAATTCGAAAGTTGCTTTGTTACTAACTTTTAATTTCGGCTACGACTGAATACTGAATTTAAATTTGTTATTTTTCTTCCAAGGCTAAGTTTTCTAAGTAAAACCTAAAATTTAAAAGCGCAAAAGTGTCAAACAATTAGGACGAATTTAGCTACACCTCATATGTTCAAAGTGTTTACACTAGACATAATACTTACATAAAGTCGAAGTACAGAAGTCAAGTGAAAATTAATGTTAGTTGAACTAGTTTTATCTTTATTTGCTAAATATCATATAAATTTTAATTTATTGGCGTATCTTTATTCGCATTTCAACCTCTGAATTAAAATGCATTTGACACGCATAGGTAAATTGTAACTACTTTTCTAATTGTAAAGATACACTTGTTTTAATGTGGAGTATAAAAATGAGTTTTAGTTGAAGTCCATTTACTGCTCACTGGTCACAGGGCCGTGTCGCCAACCCCGTGGATATTCTATAGTCATACAGTGCTGTCACGCTTTATCATAAGTGGTGTTTGGACGGTTGCTTCGTCGTCGGACATACAAATCGGTTCAATAGCGTTTGAGCCATGTACATTGAGCGAACCAACACTGATTCCACCTGTGCCTGGGCCAGATCCTATACATACTCTGCTCCTGTTATTTTGATTCATGTGCTGTAGAGCAATATTTCGCCCAAGAGGTGGAAGAGCTGTAGATGTCATGGAAGGTGTCAGGCCAACTGTCGAGGAAGTTGCTTCAGCGTGTGGTCCGCTTTGTTGGCCATGCATCTTCGAAGCTGGAAGCGGTAGTTGATGAAAAGATGAGATTGGCTGGACCTGCCTTACGCCCATACCACCACTGTATCCGGGCCACATACCTTGGTTAGAATGACGTGGTAGTGTGCATTGAGATATTGAATTAGAGTAAATGTGTGGAGTGATGTTCTACAAACATAATTGAGAATAGAGAGACGAATTAATACTCACAAGTTATAAAATTTAGGTTTATAAAAGCGCTAAAATCACAATTGCTGAAAAAATAGGAAATTGTTATACTATTTCAAAGGGGGGAGCGCTTTGCAATGCCTTAAATTTAATCCCTGCCATACAAATTGTATTAATCAAAAATCCTTTAAAAGTAGATTACACTAACGCAAAATACTATTCAAAATATTTAAAATTAGATTTAAGCTAATATTTTTGGTATATATCTTATCAATTTCGGCTCAGGTTTCTTAATATACACGCATACACGTGGCTGCACGGCTTAACAGTGGAAACATAACACCCGCTCCATGGAAAGGGCTGCCAAGGAGATCATTGGTTATACAAAACCTGTGACTAACTCTTGGCACGACGAAGAGTGTCGCAATGGTACTGCAGAGAAGAACGCTTCCTATCAGCCAACTGTGCAGTCGGGGCAACGCGAGCTGTTAGAGAGATATTGAGAGAAACGCTTTTTGAGACGTAAGAGAAAGAAGGAAGAAAAGCGGGAGTTTGAGGATATTAAGAGGAACCACTAGTTAATGGTGGCACTTTTGTAGAGCTGAAAAACAAAGCGGCAGGCTCTGATGGGCTGCCAGCTGAGTTATTCAAGACCAGTGGCGAAGAGTTGTTAGGAGTATGCACCAACTTTTGTCGATTTTAAAGACATTTTCGACACATCGGTATCGGTATCCCGGGAAAGAGCGGTCGTTTTTGCATTATGACGCTGTTACACACACAAAACGTTGTCAGGGTACGTAAAAACCTCTCCGACCCCTATGAGACCAAGAGAAGTTTCAGGCAGGAATATGGGCTGTCGTGCGATTTTTTCAATCTGCTGTGCCTGTGATTAAGTCAGATGAATCAGCGTAAGAAGTCATTGAGAGGAAGATTCTACGCAAGATTTTTGTTCCTATTAGAGTTTAGGTCCTGTAGGAACCGCTAGATGTCAAGCGGATAAAACTACAGAAGCTGGCGCGCATTCCTGAATGGGGCCTTGACCGAACGACGGTTGAAGGTCATTTTAGTAAAGTACTATGGCAAAATACCTTAATATTTTGAATTACATTTTAAAAGCATTTTCATTTGTCATTACGTTAAAAAAGTTTTAATCAAAACTAGTTTTGAAAAGGACAGTTTTGTAGTGAGCCAACATAATTTGTTGTAGGACGAACACTCAATTTTATATTCTAATCGATCTTGAAAAACCAAATGAAAATTGCAGTATTCTATCACACATCTGATTTCATAACTTTTATAAGTTGCAAGTAGGGTTTCTTACATAAGGGATTTTTTTATTTACCTTTTCGCACCAAAATTCGATTCGGTAGTTAAAATTTTCCACAGATATTAAAGTATTGCTTTTATTTATTTACACCCGATGTTGAATGTAACTAAGATCAGAGTAAAAGTCTAAACACATATGGGAGAACAATACAATAAATGTTTCAATTATTATTTGCTTATTGTTGCGAATACTTTTGTTCGGATCACTAAAGAAGGCCAGCCACGCCCACTCTTAAGCGTAAAATTACAAACATAATCCCATTTCTTAATTTATACTACTTTATAATTATTTCATACCTATCTATATTGGTTTGAAATAAATTTGTAAGGTTATTTGAACCTGAGCTTAACATTTGTATAAATGGGCGTTCTGAGGGTTCTTTCTTGTTTTAAGTGAGCTGGTCACTTAAAACACGAAATGAAATGTTAAGAGCTAAAAGATTAAATACAAAAAATGATGTTGCCTCTATTTTACATTTAATTCGGTTAGGAATAAAAGTAAGCAAACTTACGATTGGCAGAGCACCAACTGAACTTTGCGTTGGCATTCCATTCCGAAGAGTACAATATCCAATGCTGTGCGAAGCATGAAGAGTCATTCCCGAAGATTCAATCTTTTGTGATGATGGGGCTGCAGCCCCCCTATTTGGACTGCAATTGCTATCTATTGTAGACACGTGTTGCCTTCTTCTAAGACACTCCATCTTTAAATACATGAAAAGAAAAAATATTAATATTCTTACGTATTAGGCAACTGCTTTAGTAATAAGTAGTTGTAATTAATTAAATAAATATTTAACAGGTGCCATTTCTCAATATGTATTGCCAATGAAATCGATCGATATACAACCACAGAAGCCGCCGTAATAGAGAAAATACCACAAATATTGGTCATTTTTATTAACCAATATAGGCTGCTTCTTATAATCAATATCAATACTGAGAAAAATTGTAGATTTACTGTTTCTTAAGGTATTAAGATGGGCAGTTAATACCTTAATAAACGGTTAAACTTTTTGAAATCTTTACAAAATTTTCAACTCTTTTTCTATTGATCAGAATGAGGTGGCACAAATTTGTATGATGCTTAGCTAAGCACAATTCAATCTTAATATTCGTGCAATGTAAAAAATTTACCTGGTCATCTGAATCGAGCATTTCAGGTACTACATCCGGATTTTTTTCATCGCTATCGTTACCATCCATATCTTTGCTAGCTGAGCTTTTATCGCTTGGCCCAGGTGAGGCATCACGCGATGGATTATCATTTGAAAGTTCCTTCTGACGTCTTCTGGAATTGTTGCACGGAATGCGTAAAGCTAATATTATTGCCAGCACTGCGACTAATAGCGCTAAAGTTAATCCAATAGACAACGAGACGACCGGCGAAAATAAAAGATCTGCACGATGATAGTTGGCTATAAAAAAAAATATTTTAATCTTATATCTTTAACAAATAATAAATTGTTTGTATATCATGTTTGGGGCATTTCTCATGACTATGTTATTTCATAATTCCTCCAATATGTATTTTGTAGATATGGCATTCATGGCTTCAAAATAGTAAAAAAACTGATCTCATATCGACATTATTTGCATTGTAATAGCCATAGTAAACAGTAGTATCTTGGTCCATTACTTTTTGTATTATTTATAAATGATCTGCCCTTAGCTATAAATCATGCTCATTCATCAATGTATGCTGCTGATATTAAATTATGTTTGTCAACTCTGATGTTTCCCAAAATAGTCTATTACAAGCAGATTTGAATTCGTTACATACTTGGTGTTTAGCAAACTATTTTAATTTAAATATTTCTAAATGTAAATGCATGACATTTCATCGTAAGAAACCTCTAATTATGACCTACTTTTTGGATATTCATAGTCTAAGTAGGGAAACTTGTATTAATTATTTAGGCCTTCTTATTGACCAATAATTCAATTTTAACAAAGATATTGCTTAAATGGTTAATATAGCTAAAGGAGTTCTTGTAATTTCTTATAAAGCGTTGTTCTAAAGTATTTGACGACTTGTACACTTCACTTGTTCGTCCGATCTTGAATTTGCATCACATTATGTAATGCACCCACATTATCTCAAAGATCGTATTGAGTCTGTCAAAAAATAGTTTCTGCTATTTGCTTTAAGAAATTTCCCTTATAGATCTTCCAACTCTGTCTGGAAGGCGATCGATGCTTTTTTTTTGCTTTCCTGGACAAGATTCTTTGTGGTGAAATAGATTCCCCATTATTGCTTAAATCCCTATTTCTAAATGTTCCATTTCGCTTTACGCCTAATTATGTGACTTTAAGGGGCATTGTGTATTCTTAAAATATGTATAAATATACCCTTAAAATTTTAAGACAATTGCTACAGTAGCTTTTTTTTTTAAATGTCCTGAAATGGAACCCCAACATGGACCCAAGAAGGAATGAGCTGAAGCAGTCTCAACCCAAACAACAAAAATGTGTCGTCTGTTCAGAAGAGCATGAAATCAACAAATGACCGAAGTTTACTGCCATGAAAAAACTCACTCTTCAATGGTTTCGAGAAAATGAAGTAACGGAGCTTTCTAGCCGTTTCGACATTGGCATATCAGATCCACGAGGAACAATATTTGACCTGAAAGGCGTACGAACTGTAAGAATCTTGAGTTTGCCGAAGCAAACAGTTTTGATGTCAAAGCTTTAAAGTAAGCATCGTTCGATATTTTCTTTCACAATGACGCCGCGTCCTTCATCTTCTTCCTATTTTACCGATCTGCCTCTTTCCAATCGGTAATTGACCGTTTATTTCGAATCCGATCGGTTTTCATTCATCTGTCTGATTGTGTCATCAAACACACAGTCAGACATGATGTACATTTACATAGTCGAACTTAATTGATAGTTTTATTCTATGTCTTATTACACCTACGTTTACACTATGTCTTATAATACCTATGTTTACACTAGGTAAAGCCAAATGGCATTTGGAGAGACATTTTTTACGAGACCCAAACTATCAACAAAGATACATCTATGAGCGGATGTTGTGAAAATGTTCCACCAAGTGAAAATTCAGACGGAGGACAGAAATGCTCAGAGAATATTATGGCATAAGCATGAGGACGATCAAATAGCTGACTATGAGATGACTGTTATGACTTTCCGTGCAAAATATTCACCTGCGTCCGCTCAATTTGTAAATGCGCTTAAGTTTCGCGCGAAATATCCTGAGGCGTCTAAAGTAATATTGCACAATTATTATGTGGATATTTTGTGCACTGTTTCACACTGTGCACACATACAAGGTGGCTTTCAATTATCAAGATTTGTGTCAAACCCAAAGAAGTTCAAAGAGACCGTTGGACGTGTTGGTTCTGAAAATTAATTGTTGAATATGGACAAGGGTATTTGGTAAAAATCGACGAATCACTTTTAACAGTTCTACGCATTGTTATGTCGGTGTAGGACCCAATTGGCATGACAGCGAAGGACGCGTTGATTGGAAAACTATTTCTGCAATATATTTGGCGCAAGAGAATTGATTGGGCCCAATGATATAACGACGATGATATAACAACTTGGCGAGCTTGGGTAACCAGTTGTATGAGGTAAGTCGTATAAGCATCCCACGTTTTAATGGTGCAACGTTTTCAGCGGACTCAGTAGAACTGCATATATTCGCTGAGGTCAGTGAATCAGATGAGATAATCAGATTGGCGTACGTCGTTTATAATGGGCAAAACGAAGTGTGCACCGATGAAGTTGACAACCGTGCAGAGAGTAGAGTTACAATCGGCGGTAATGGCTACTGTTGGCGAAAATCGTACCGCAGCGAAATGAAGAACACGACCGTTCGGTTATAATAGCTTTAATCGAGTAAATTCAGTTTAACTAAATGCATACAATTCAAATTGACTTACATCTATTCTATGTAACTGAATTGGGTTGCAAAGAGAAATAGAGGAGAGTGATAGAGTAAAGGGTATATGACACTTTGCATTCACCTATTTCTAACAAACTCCGGCTCATTTTACAACATCTTTTATGCTTTTCTTTAGTTAGAGATTTGGTGAAGATGTCGGCTAAATTCTCTTCAGTTGAAACGTACTCAATGTTGATTTCGTTAGACTGTTGCTTAACCCTAACGAAATGGTAACGGATGTCGATGTGTTTGCTTCTCTTGGAATCTTAGCAATGCACAAAGCTGCCTGGTTGTCACATCTCAGCGTCGTTGCCATCTCCCCGTATTATGAGAAACCCATCTCTTCAAGTAGACTGCGTAGAAAAACAATTTATTTCGTTCCTTGCCAAATAGCAATGTATTCAGCTTCCATTGAACTTAGAGACACCGAATCCAAAGGAGAACCACTAAAAAAAGCCACATAGCCGCTGTATGACTT
The DNA here is from genome assembly GCA_035044805.1 of Leucophenga maculata. Classification (NCBI taxonomy): domain Eukaryota; kingdom Metazoa; phylum Arthropoda; class Insecta; order Diptera; family Drosophilidae; genus Leucophenga; species Leucophenga maculata. The sequence continues at coordinate 48,948 of JAWNNP010000068.1, read as the reverse complement.
TCGATCTACTGCATCAGATCCCCAGTCTGCATCTGTATAAAAAATAAAGTTTTCACATTTAGCTCTATAAGTATACCTTTTGAAGTTTCCTTCAAATAACGCAAAAAGTGTTTTGCTGCCGCAAAGTGTTTCTTGTGGGGATGACCATTGAATTGAGCTAGCTTCGACACAGTATATGCAATGTCTGGTCTCGAGATAACCGCCAAATACGTCAGAGCAACAATGATAGATTGATACTGCTGCACATCAGTTCCGCTGCAACGTTCGTCATTACATTTCTGCAGCACTGTTCCACTTGCTAATGGAGTAGGCGATGGTTTGCAATCTGTCATATTGCACTCAGCTAATAATTCGTCGATATACCGCTTCTGATGAATGGATATGTCCCCTCGATCACCTTCTCGTTCAATTTCAATGCTAAGGTAGTACTTGATCGGTCCTCGATTTACGGCATTCACATGATTGTTCAACTCGTTGATTATTTGATTCATCGTCGCTTCTGAGCTGCACACAATAATTATGTCGTAAACATACAATGCAATTATATTTATATCGCTACCTTTTCTTTTTATATATAAACAGCAATCCGATAAGCATCTTATAAATCCAATATCAATCAATATACCGTTTATCTTCTTTTTCCAATCACGACCTGCTTGCTTTAGTCCATATATTGATTTCTGTAACTTGCATACTAGATTTGGCTGTTCTTTGTCTTCAAATAACTCTGGCTGTCTCATATAAACTTCTTCTTCTAGGTTACCATTTAGATACGCCGCCACGATATCAATATGATTGACCAATAGTTTATATTTCGCGGTCAGACCCAAAATCAATCTAATCGTTGCATACCTCACTACTGGTGCATATGTCTCACTGTAGTTAACATTATATTTCTGTGAGCATCCTTGAGCCACTAACCTTGCCTTTAATTTTTCAATAGTACCATCATTGTTCCGTTTTGTTGTTAACACTCATTTACTTCCAATGACATTTTTTCCATTTACGTTCTGCGCCAATTCGCATGTATCATTCTTGACCAGTGAATAAACATATTCATCATTCTTGACCAGTGAATAAACATATTCATCGAACTCTGATATGATACTGACTTTATTTGATAATATCTTTGACTTAAATACTATTTCTTACACTATCTTACTCTACGTTGGTCTTTATCAGCAGCAATGTGTGTTTGGATAAATAGATAAGTGGACTGTATGTGTGATGTGCTATGTTTAAAATGTATGCACAGCATTGCCTTTGATAAGACCTCCTGTGTGAAAGAACGTTTCACAGTACACGATAAGTTGTCGATCCTTGCGTTAAGTGTGTATATGAAATATGAGGTAATATGCGACCGCGGGAACTTCTTATCTGCATTTCTAATGAGCTAGTCTTCTGTTGGTATGCTCCAAATATAGATATGCTATAACGCACCGCACAAGCAACGGGAACAATATGTTTAAATATGTTTAAACAACCAGTGTAGTATATTCTTTTTCCATAGCTGCTTTCCAATGATCTGCGTTCTCGCTGTTCATAGCATCATATACACTATCTGGATCTTGTTCACATAATTTAACTTGATTAAGAGATTCAGTTTGTTCAGTAATGTACTGCTTTCGTGGTCGTCCAACGCTGCCATCCCTTATAATCCTTGGTCGACCTCTCCTGCGTTCATCAGTTACTACATCATGATCTTCAAAAATACAATATCGCGCGCTGTTACCATTGATTTTCGTTGACTGTCGTACAATCTATACGCCTTTGCTTCGTTTGAATGACCAACCAGCCGCATCTTTTGCCCTTTTGGCAAAAACTTTGATTTACCTGGCTTTTTCTCCAATACCACCGCTTCACATTCGAATACTCGTAAATGTCTGACACTTGGTTTTCTCCCAAACCAACATTCATACGGTGTTTTGCCTTTGATTTGTTTAGTCAGCGATCGATTCCTTAAGTATGTTGCAGTATTCACAGCCTCTGCCCATAAAAATTGAGGTAGACCGGCTGCACTGAGTAAACACCTTGCCATTTCCACTAATGTTCGATTCGCCCTTTCTGCAACTCCATTCTGCTGTGGTGTGTAACTCACAGTCTTTTGGGGGACAATTCCTTTCGATTTCAAATACGCATCGAATTCCGCGTTAACGTATTCCCGGCCGTTGTTGCTCCTAATGCACTTTATTTTGCAACCTGTTTGCTTTTCCGCGTTTGTCAAAAACATTTCAAACGTTTTAAGCGCAACCGACTTATGCTGTAAAAAATTTGTTGTCATGTACCGTGTATAATCATCAATAAATGTTATAAAATAACTTGAACCGCCTAACGACGCAATTTGCATTGGCCCGCAAATGTCTGTATGTATGACCTCTAATTGTCTTTGTGTATTTATGCTTTGATAGCTAACAAACGACTTACATGCAATTTTACACTTTGCACTCATGATTATTTGGTACATCAATTTTCATACCACGCACAATATTCTTTTAACTAAGAATTTTTAAGCCTGTTCAAATGTCAGAACCTATTATGCCACAATACTCCGTTTGATTCATTTGCAACAAAATTTAATTGATTATTCCGCATAGACAATTTTGTTGTAAAAACGCCTGCATTCATTCTCATGCTTATAATTATTTGTTTTTGTTCATTGTACACTTTAACTCCGTTATTCGCAAAAATAATCGAATGTTTGCTCTGTAATATTTTACCTGCTGATAAAAAATTTGAGTTCAGTTGCGGTGCGGTACATACAAAACGTTATGTAGTATAATGTCAGCATGGGCTGATTTTAATTTTACGTTACCCACATCCTGTGCACGAATTTTTTCACCTGATGCATTCATTATTGTCTCTGAACATGACTTGATTTTACCGAAATATTTTCTCACGACACATGTGCGACGACGCACCACTATCAAGAATCCAAACATCTCGATCACCCCTTGCTGTAGCGCTAAATGCTGAGACTTCGCTGTTGGTTTGTTGTTGTTGGTTTCTTCGACATTGCACTTTTATGTGTCCGCGCTTTCCACATCCAAAACATTTGATATTGTTATTGCTATACCGACAGACCGTTTGATACTTGCGTTCGTCCCTCTTCTGCTGCTGCTGGAAATGCTCCCTCGACGGCTTTTGCAGAAAAAAATATGCTCCGAACCGCTTGCTCCTTGATCCCCGCTATGTGTCTCAAAAAGAGTGAATCATGCTACTCTAGCAGTTAAACAATTTCTCACATGTAATATTTCACTTGGCTTTAGGCATAGGGTAATAGTCGCTATTGCCTTTTGATCATTAGCCTCCCATTTGGATTTTTCTTCGGCTCTTGCATTTTATTCATTTATTCACATAATGCCAATAATCCATTGTTATTAACAGACTCTTCATATGAATCGACCAACTATCGTAGTTGTCGCCATTCAACTTCTCTATATTCATTATGGATCCCGACATATTTCAAATAGATAATCGCCACTAATAATATGAGAAACACGCTATACAAATTTAACCGAAACACGTGGGCTTCAACCGACCTGGGCCCATATCCTTTGTTGGCGAAAATCGTACCGCAGCGAAATGAAGAACACGACCGTTCGGTTATAATAGCTTTAATCGAGTAAATTCAGTTTAACTAAATGCATACTATTCAACTTGACTTACATCTATTCTATGTAACTGTATTTGGGTTACAAAGAGAAACAGAAGAGAATGATAGAGTAAAGGGTATACGACACTTTACATTCACCTATTTCTAACAGCTACACGGCTGCGAAAGATGTTTGTAGATGGGCACGATGTAAAGCCTGAACGAATTTATATGTGGTCTGATTCGAAGACTGTCCTCGCGTGGATAAATTTAGATCATATATAAAATATGAGACAACAAATTGCAACGAGTGGAATAGGGTACCAAGCTTAATGAACCCGGCGTATTTCGGTACCCGATTAAACGATAAAAAACGTAAGTCATTTTGGTTGAAAAGACCAATTTTTTTAAGCCAAAGCGAGATAAACTGGCCGAGACTAAACTTATTTGCATTGTTAATTTGAACAACTACGATATTTTTGAGCGGTTCTCGTCATTTGATAGACTTATACGAGTTGTTGCATGGATTTTACATTGGCGTGACCGTAATCGTGACAAAATTGAACAATGGAAGAAGTAACTGCAAGTTTCAGATGACCGAATATGCACAAGAATACAAAACATTGCAAGCAGGTCAACTGATACAGAACGACAGTCAGCCTTTGAAACTGACACCATGCCTTGATAAAAACAAAGTTATCCACTTGAGTGGCTGCATTGATTATATGGATGTTGGGTCGGTTGGTGCGCACCGGCCAATAATTGTGCCACAGAAGCACCGCGTATCGGCATTAATTGTTCAGAAATATCACGTTGACTGCAAGCATCAAAATGAAAATACAATTGTAGCTGAAATTCGACGCTAATTTTGGATACCGCGTCTTCTACGAAAATGAGAGAGCAAAACCAATTGTGCCAATAATGGGTCAGTTACCAACACATCGACTAACTCCGCACGTACGACCATTTACATATGTTGGTTGCGAATATATGGCGCCGTTTATGATGTTAAACGCTAGATGAACTGGAAAGTGATGAATTGTAATTTTCATTTGCTTAACTGTACGGGCGATACACTTGGAAATTGCACACGACTTGTCGACCGATACGTGTTTGATGTGCATACGAAATTTCATCAATCGTCGTGGTGTACCTAAGCGAATACTCTCCGACAATTGTTCGAATTTGGTTGGCTCCGAGCGAGAATTGAGACAACAGCTGGAGAAGTTCGACTACAAAACTATTGTGGATGCATTGTTTACAAAAAAAAAATCGAATGGTTGTGTAACTATCCTCTCAAGTCTCATGCTGGAGGTTGTTGGGAACGTTTGGTGCGCAGCGTTAAACGTGCTATACGACACGCCTTGCTTGAAACGAGTCTAAAGGAATACTCGCTGTTTAGCTTGATGTGTGAAGCTGAAACATTCTAAACGCAAGGCCATTAACGCATATCCCTCTGGAGACGCCGAATGATGAACCTATCACTCGAAACCACTTTTTGTTAGGCACAGCCAAAACTGAACAGACTCCGCACCCACATGAAGAAAAGTTAATAGTAACCAGGAAGCAGTGGAGTATTGTGTTTTTGGCGTTAATGGATCGCTGAGTACTGTAGGGGTCTGGTGTTGATATGCGACAATACGGTGCACCGTGTGAGCTGGATGAAAGGTAGAATTGTACAGATCTTCACTGGAGAGGACAAACCGGTATGTTCCGCTAAAGTTATGACATCGACTGGAAATGTCTGCTTGCGAAGCTTGATTTTGAGTGATTATTGGGTTTCTAGATTAATAGTATAAGATTACCAACACTGACCATATGGCGGGTTTAGTTGTTACAGAAACGTTTACAAAACAGGACAGAAAAAAGTAATAGTTAATTTTTTCATTTTAGGAAATAAAACCATCCCCACCATTAAATACGGTTTCGTAATCTACCTTTCTGGCAACAACACAGTCGTAATGAAAATCAAAACAATGACTCCGTTGCTTTTCAATTTTATGTTATGTAAATTGGTCGCAATTGTTTCTTTAAGTTAAAAGTGAAACAACTGTTTTTCCGGTCTAGAATGAAATTATATCATTAAGTTATAAAAACAACCTCAAATGACAAACTCAATAAATCCATTAATTAGTAAAATATTACATTTTAAATTAAAGCATATTTCACACGGTAGAATATATTCTACACTCTCATCATAATGCATTGAAAATAGTTTCAAATATATACTGCCAGATAACTGCCACTGTGTGAACTTAGCTTAACTTGAAATCTAAACAAACGAATATCAGTCAAAAAAATCATGAAAATCACATAATGTGTCGAGCGCACAGATATTATGAGCATGTGACGCAGATCGCAAAGAGAGACAAACGTTGGACACTTGTTTGCTCTATCTCTATTCTTTATACCATGGGTTGTGTGGGTCTTTTTTATTGTTTCGTATTGCAATGTTGAAAATGTTCAACTAATTTTTTTCGAATTCCATATTAGGATCTGTAACAAAAAACCAATTATTTATACTTACTCTGCTCTGACGTAAGCTGTTTTTCGGGCATTCGTAGCATTGCTGCAGAAAGAGTGGTTGGATCCGATCTTCCTTTCGAGTTATACGCATATATTGACAAAACATATAAACTGCCCGGAGTAAGAGCTGATATAGTAAATCTTGGAACTGTGGATGTAATATTTGCCTTCACTTCCTATAAATATAGAAACACAAATATAATTAAAATTATATATCAATTTAAAAATCTCGACAATATAAAAAACAAGTGATGAAAGTCTTTATGCCATTCACAAATTGTCATATAAATTTTGTGACGAAATATTTAATTTTACATGATTCCTTTTATATTAATTTGGGATGATGGTAATTATATAAATTGTGCTAATTAGTGTTCCAAAAATGGTGTTTCAGAGGCCGCACTACTGGCGGTTACATAAACAATTATATTTTAAACTAGTTTTATGTAAAAGTGCAGTACAAAATACATTAGAATTGGAATATGATAGAACAATCTTACTCCTCCGGCTTCCCTATCCAAAACAAAAGTAATGACAAAGACTCAGTTCACTTTATCATTATGTGGATATTTTGTGCACTGTTTCATACTATGCACTGTGCACACATACAAGGTGACTTTCAATTATCAAGATTTGTATCCAAATCAAAGAAGTTCAAAGAGACGTACGTACAATCTGCAAATGAATTGTTGAATTTTGAAAACGTATGGCCTATAATTACATCGGGAAAAATTTTTTTTTGCCATAGCTCGTAATCTCAGCTTTTATACTTCACATAGCAAATAAATGAAATGTAATAAGTAGTTTTGGGGAAAAACCCATACCAAATTTAGGAACCGGTCGAACCGATTTTGATGGGACGATCTCCAAAAAAGCACTTTTTTGGGTTTCTTTTTTTTTTTTCAAATTCCACCACTTTGAGAAAAATATTGTATTGTATATATCCTAAATCCAAATGCATTGAGCTTTCTACAGAAGTCTCAATGCGAACTATCAAAATTGTTATGTTCAACACTTACACAAAATATCTAAAGTTTCATTTAATAAATTTAATAAAGATTTTCATTCTAAGCGTCTGGTTTTCTATTTGCGTTTGTTTTTTCTTTCATTCCAGTTTCTTCACTTTTTTCTTTACTTTTTTAACTAAACAATTTAGAAATAATTAATTTTCTTTATCTTTTAAGTATTCAGGAGTTGAGTTATTGCGAGCTTAATAATTGTTAATAATATATTACAGTTTTGTTAACTGCTTGGCACTACTTTAATTTTCTGTAATGCTAATAATGCTTAATAAAGTGGTCTGTTTTGATCCTCGTTACCAACACCAGATCAAAGCTTGTACTGGAAAGTACCTTGCGTAATGGTTATGTGATAACGTTTCGCATTTGTATTGTACAGATATAAATAACCGATTTCTTGACGCCTTTTATAAACGAGAATGTCTCCTTGGACCTGTTTCCATTGTAAATCAAGTAAGACTATGGTGCTTATGAACCATACTAGGTCTGACATCTCTGAACTCGTGGTGGTCGTTGGTATAAAGTCATGAATGATAAATTCCATGAATTTGAAAAATCCTTGAATTTTTTTAGTGTCTATATACCCTTTACCTAAACGACACAAGCAAAATTCTCCTAAGTCACAGTGTACGTATGTAGTATGTTGAAAAAAATTAGTGCCGAAGGACGATTTCTAGAAGATACAGAAAAGTATGGCGGGGGCTAGAAATGTCGTACCAGGCTTTGATATTAAACTAAATGTTTGGGGTGAACTGCACCAATTAATCAAGACGCATGGTAATTCTTGCATTAAATCCATCGCAAAAGTAGCGAAATACCAGTAGATCCTGGAGTCATCGACAGGATTTACGAGTCAGGGTGCATCTAACACCACTTATGAAAACTATCTCTTGACCCATATTCATTGAGGCGTCAGCGAAAGTAGTAGGCTTCAGTTTGCTCTGACGCAAGTTGGCCTCAGGGTATCAGTACTGCGTTGAGGACATGCCGGCAACGCTATACAGAGCCCAGTGTTTATCCTGCGCGAATCTAGAAGCGATTTAAGTGTACTCTCACACACTAGAGTCAGAGTGTGAACTCCATCGGAATCCCTTATATCCAAACGAGATCATAGCTCAAATAAAGGGCTGCAACGCTTATCTCAGAATTGACAACTGGAAAGTGGTTGAGCTAAAGAATAGTATTGTACTACAAGGGCTGCTAATTAGGTACTGTTTCTTCTGAATAGAGATAACTTGGAGCCAGCAGTGACAAACTTATAAACTATGGGTTTGACAAAGTCCAATTTAAAGATGTAAGAGCGATACTGCGTTGGAAGAGAACTTGTCTTATTGGATACATGAACGCAACAACATCCAAATGGTAAGTTGTAATGGTAAGTACTGAAAGTAGGTAAGCCAACTTACGCGAACCAGAAAGACATTGGCCCGAAGCTCCTAAACTATGCACTTGGCAAGGTCTCGCTGTTAAGAAACTGATGAGCAACGTGATTAAAGCAACGATGGTCATAGGAAAGTTCAAAGGATATGATGTTCTGATTCAAAGAATAACACAGTTCCAACCGACTTGGCGTTGCAATTTAAGCGTATTCGGTTTCCGGCTCGTCTAACATTCGCAAAGGCAATAGTTGGAAGTGTGTGTGTGGTTGTACGAGACTCGAAAGTTGGTAAATTATCGGTGGCATTCGTTTGACTTTCGGACGGAAAGACAAAAATATCGTTCTTCACCAAGCGTTGCATTAAAAACAATTATATGATTTCTTGGGGAAAATAAGCAGTGCTTGCTTAAAGAAGAGGAAGCCAAAAGGAGGCACAGCAGCATTTTTCTGGGTCAGCTAGTAAATATATATATATATTAGCTGACCCGGCTCGCGCTGATATGTCCAATCTTTGTTCTCCTTTTGATTAGATGAGACATCGCCGAGAATGAAGTATTTCAAGTAAAATTATACAATATTTACTTAGTTACGCATCCATTTGAGTTTTTATTTATTGAGACCATATCTAGATTGCCTTGATACCTTCTGCTACTTTACATCGTATAAGCAAAATGTTTTAATTCTAATACATATCCTTTAGCCGCCTATAAGTTAGACTTTTAAAAATGCCAAGAATCAAAGCCCAGCGTAGCATTCCGTCAACACGCTCTTCCCGGTCAAACTCTGCGCTAATAGCATTCTGTCCGATCAATTACATATATTCTCCGCCATAACAATTGTTCGCAGCAGCAATGAAGCAGGAGCTGCAACAGTCCTCAACAATTATTAAGCTAATAACAATCCGTTAACTTTTACTCTATTTTAATATAAGGCAGAGCCTAATATTGTAAATTCTATTATCGCATTTTTAGTTCGCTCGCATCACGCAAATAAAACGGTTGTCAATCGGACAACGAAAACCACATTTAAGTCGTTGGTTCATTTCGCACATACATAGGTCGTTTACCTTGACCTCTAACAAAGGTAACTGCAAATTCATACGCTTTTTGAGTTTGCTGACAGGCTTAGTTGAGCCTAACTTTGCATCAAAACATTTAGTGACCCCGACGTGAAAGCGAAGAGGTCACAGGGATTATCAATCGGATAATTCCAATTGTCGGTATTAAAACGTGAATCGGTGAAACAGTGCATTTTTTATAAAATCGCTTTTAGTGAATCGGTTTTAATATAGGGACACTCAAAACAATCATACAGAGCAAATTTTGTGGACATTTAAAAACCATTATTGCAAAATACCATTTAATTTGTTATAAAAAGTGCATATCATTCTTTGTAAAATTATTGCAAGGCAAATTAGTGCAACAGTTCAAATTTATATACATATGTACATACATAGAAACCGATTAATTTCTTTCGGAGTTATATACATATGAACAACAAATAAATCTAGTGCAACGCCGCGTCGGTGCTTCGCTAACAGTGTTGTTGATGTCTAATCGATCTGTTCGTTTTAGACTTGACCGCTGTCGCTGCGCCTGTGCAAATTGTTAGAACATTCGATTATAATTGCGGTGTATTTGATGTTGACATTAAAATATATTTTTTTCGGTTTTTTAAAGACAGTGACGTGTCACAAAAATATGTCTAAAGACAAAAGATTTTTAAGAGAAAGTGCGCTGCAATTAAAAAGGGATTTATTGAGTACAACATTGACTTCATTTCAATGTTCTACAGCGTTAAAGACAGAAGAGCTGAGTTGACAAAATCGAAAAGCTGCATTGCTTATTATCGTTTTGATAATAAATTATTTAATTTCCCAAACTCACATAGAGGCAATTAGTTTACATTTCCTGAGTGATCAGCTCCATTGGTCATTTGCTTGCACTGAAAACTTTGGGTAAAACAGAAGAATTATTTGATGAACTACTCAATACATCTGGTATCACACAACACATGAAAGATGGGAGAAAAGTTTGACTGCAGAGCAACCATCATGGGAAAAATTGGCTTCATTTATCGAAAAGAGGTGTCGCATGTTGGAAAACTTAGGATCATGCTTCTGTAATACACATACCGAGCCAACAGGTGGGCAAGTACACATTCACAAACAACTCGTAATGTATTCGTAACATCAATTAGACCTTAGTCACAGAATAATTGTGATTTTTGCGATATGAAAGACCATAAATCTTTCACCCCATTTACAATATAAGGGGTTACAAAAGATGCATTTGTGCTTTAACTGTTTGCGCAAAGTGCACTTGGTTAAAAAATGTAAATCTGGAAATTGTCGTGACCACACTTCACAAGTAGCATTACTTAGCTTAACGTGCAACAGCAAACAACCGACGTTTCATTAAATGATTTGGTCAAGCGATTCTGGGAAATGGACACTATTACCAATATAGAGCGAACTATGTCACAGTAAGATGCTGATTGTGAGCAGCATTTTTCACATACTTATTCTCGACTTGCTTCAGTTGAATAATCGGTTCGCCTTTCGCTAAAAATGAGTTTTGATTTCTTGGTGACTCATTCGACCGAGCTTTTAGACGTCTCAAAGGCTTGGAGAAGAAGTTGAAGAAAAAAAGATTTGAAATCGCTATATATTTCTATCATTAGAGAGTATTTGGCACTGTGCCATATGACTCTGACGTCACTATCGCATTTTCAGGACAACGAAAGCCACATTTAACTCGTTTGTTCATTTCGCACATAGGTCGTGTACCTTGACATTAACAGAGGTGACTGCAAATTCATACGATTTTTGAATTTGCTGACAGGCTTAGTTGAGCCTAACTTTGTTTAACTCAAAACAACAATATCTCTCCCTGCACCCTCCTTGGGACTTCCTCTTACACTATCCAGCTTACTCTCTCCCCATTACATTCAGATTCCCAGCTCACTTTCACTCCCTCGTTATAATACTCAATTATTAATACTACATATTTGAGAGTTATAATTGCTATAAAAATTAAAACAAATGAGTGACCTACCTATCTGTTTCTACCATACCCATTAATATATATACTAAATTTCATCTTTGTACCTCATTGGATGCAAAGATATGACGAAACTTGTTTATCCCCAACCACTAATATACCAAAATTCATTCAAAATTCTCTCTGCACGAATAAATGCCTTATAAAACATTTTTTTGTGTATAAAAAGAAAAGTGGGGACGGAAGTATCATAGTTCGTTCAAATCCAATTGCTTATAAAATCGTCATTTATTATCCGATTTTTATGAACTTTTTGGATTTTGGCTTAGAGGGACGTTAACTCTATACTGTCATTTTTTTTTTTTTGTGCCGAAGAAATTTTTAGCCTTGGTGGCGATTTTATGGAGAAGCGGGGAGGGGCAAAATTTTAAAATAAACTTGTAAAATTCCGGAGCAGTCCTATTCGAATGCAAGAAACACGAAGTCTCTATCTATTACCGTTTCCGAGATCCTTTCGTTCATACGGACAGATAGACGGACATGGCTATATCCAGTCCTCTATCACTCCTGACCATAATGGGGGTAACTTTGGGGTTTCTCCGACCATTATTTCTACCTGATACATACATTTTCACAAAACCAATAGGCTTTTGTAACTTCGGTACAGGGACTAATAAAAAATACAAAACATAAACTAATCGCAACAGCGTTCACTCAGTTTTGCACGTTTTGGAGAAAGCGAAATTTACTTCATATTTCTCTAATCTGTTCTTTGCTAAGTAATTGCAAATTTGACGTCAAATGTGGCTGATAGCTTAAAATTCGTTTTTAGTTTATACTCTTTATATGCGATGGGTTATTATTTCTTGTTAACATTAATAACACTTTTACATAATAAAATAAAGAAAATAATGAGGAAAATCATGCTATGACTGAAAATGATCACTCATCTAGAGTAATTGCTGAGAAATTAAAAGTGAGTCAACGATTAGAATTTTGCAAAGAGCATGAGCATTGGTCCATTGAGGATTTGAAATTGGTTATTTGGTCCGATGAGACAAAAATCTACCAATTCCAATCTGAAGGGAAGGAATATTTTTGAAGCAAACCTTAAGAAGATATTCAAAAACATCAAGTGAAACGATATGGCAAACATGGCGGAGGTAACTTTATGGTCTTGGGGTATTTTAGTTGGTTGAATTTTGGATTGCTTGTAAAAATAATTCAAAACAAGGATTGGGACACCGTACTAAAATGAACACTTCATAGTTGCACCAGAGAAACGTGCAAAAGTAAATGAATGCACATCGATTTTTTTGTTTTAGTTATTTATCAATTTATTGAATATTGCATGTTGTTGCTAATAAACTAACAATAATCTAAAATGTTCATAAAATTCCCAATCTCTTTAGCTCGCTGGTGTAAATACACCGTTCATTTTTATATAAATAGATAGATAAACCTTGTTAAATTAATTTCTATTTTAATTATTTGTTAGTTTTTTTTTTTGGCGAATTCACTGATTCTATCTTGAGCATAAAAATCGTTGCCATCGTCGTCGCTTCCTTTGTTGGGCATGTAAAGTTTCCATCGCTGCCGATATTGCTAATATTGCTGGTGCATCAGTACAATTATTAGTGAATAATTTGGCAACTTCATATTTTAATAATGAGCACACCATCACAAGTTCGATTACGATGGTATTCGAGGATAAATGTACGATGGTACTCGAGGATAATAGCTGCGTACAAGTATTAGTTGTAGATTGCTTCCAAAACCAAATTGAAGATTGCAACCAATCGGTGACATAATTGGTCTCCCTGCAAATGGTATTAGTGTCTTTTTGGAAATGGGTAATTTTACCACCTCGCGGTAACGGAAATATGTTAAATCTCATACAAACTACTTCAGGTAACTAAAAAATTAATAAACTTTTAAGTCCAAATAGTGTTAAATTTAGCAACTAAATTTAGTTTTGCCTTCGAAATACTATTGAGTGGATCATTTTCCGTAATTGACTTTATTTCTGAGTCATCTCATAATGACAAGATTAGTTACCCTGGTTATGTATAAAATTATTTTGTAAAGGTACTCCTTGAGTGTGATATTATCTCCTGCGGCCTTCTTGATCTTCAGATCTTTTATGTGTGCCGAATTTTCTTCGACAGTGATGGGAGTGACTGGAAGGCAAAGCTGACCAGGGCTATCAAGCGACGCCTGGACAATGCGTTTTCTGCTCTCTGAGTTGCAGTTAAATGGTTGTAAGTGGGCCAATGCTCAGCGAATGCTTCCGCGCGTTCCTTTGTGGACTTAGCCCAGGTACCATCCGCCCTTCTGATCGAAAATTTGGAGTAACATGTTGTTTGTATCTCTTAGCCAGATTGCATAAGGAAAGTTGTGTGCTCGGATCTGAGGGGACATTTTGTAGAAAGCGATCAGTTTTATTTCCAATAGGATCCTGGGTGTGGCAGTACTGGCGCCTAAGTCTCCTTTTCACCAGCAGCAGTACTTCTGTAGCTTGTGCAAGTCTGTTTTGCAGCATTGAAACTTGCGTTGGTCTTTCAGATGTGGCAATAAGGGCAGCAGTGTGTATCTTATTAAGGAAGATCGCGTAGGCGTCTTCAATGTCTTGTGTTTGTGGGATCTAGAGGTTTAGATCAAGGGTTTCGTCAACCTCCAGGAGATATGTAGCCATGTAAAAACCCGGTGGCAGAAGTCGTTCTTTAGGTGTCTGGATATGCTGCGTGTAGTCCAAAGTAACCACAAGGGTAGTCAAAGGAGCAGCCTTTAGTCTAAACTCTTCTACTTACGAGCAATTGAATATGAAGACATCGATGGCGCTAGGCATGTGTTCTTTTACATATGGGAAGTGTGTTGCTTGACCAGTCATGATGTCATGATTTGAGCTGAGGAGGTTTGAACAGCTTCATGTAAACACCTGCCTCTCGCATCCGCTCTATAGTTGCCCCATAACATGTGTTTAGCGTTGAAGTTCCTTAAGGATAAAATACTTTCTTCCTAGCCTGCTAAGGATCTGCTCAAAGTCAAATACAGACTAAGATTGATAATGGAGGAATGCAGAGAAGACACTAGCAATGCGCCCTACTGGTGGTGGTTTATAATTTTCCTTAAATTTCTGCTCCATTTTCGTTGGTTATTACCTTTCACGGATTGGAATTTCTTACTCCGGTATAATTATGGCACTTGGATTGGAAGGCTGCCTTTATAATTTTGTGGGAGGTGGTACTTTGTCCTCTTTCCCGAAAGTTGACCTTAATTTTCCGTAATTGACTTTACTTCTGAGTCATCTAATAATGACAAGATTAGTTACCCTGGTTATGTATAAAATTATTTTGTAAAGGTCACTTATTATCTTTCTATTTTTTCAAAAAAGAGTTTATTAATTTAATGGCTTGGTCTGTAATGCAATTTATTTAGCTTTGAGAAGGGACGTTAATCTCTACGTGCTGATCGATGTAGTCTTTTATATTATAAACTTTGATAGTAGGCTTGTAGAGCTCTGTAGGTACGAGATACATTTATAAACGCGCCAATAATGAGACGCGTATATTTTGAGTGTTCATTAACTACTGAGCCGCTCTAGCGAGCGGCTACCTTTTTATTCATAAAAACTTATTCTATTTTTAAACTATTGTAATGCTATCGCTGAGGTTGTAGGCCTCAGCGGAATCTAAAACTATTTATAATGTAAAAAGACGCGTAGCAGAAACTATTAAACCAACGCGGACAAAAGGCTATTAAAATCGTTTTTGATCATAAATTAAGTCCCTGCACTTGTCAATGTAGCACTTGACAAGGCTTAGATGGAGCTAATAAAAAGACGACGATTATAAATACACACGCTGCACTTATCAAGTGCAGCTCTAATGCGTATGATAACTGCACTGTGTGTGCGTTGTTCTTATCGGAAAGAGTATTGCCTCATATCACATGTTTAGGCTTCATGCCTGAACATTCTGAGTGGCGCCAGAAAATGTGGCAGCCAGTAGTTGTTGCTTCTGAGCGCTCTTCATTATGATAGTAGTCTCAGCATCACCCTTTATGGTCAAATCGGCCGCAAAATCGGCTTCACCTTTGGCATCGTCTTTCTTTACATCAGCTGAAGTTTCATCACCGGCATCAGCAGCATCTTCACTTTCGGCACCTTCTCCTTGCTCACATCAGCAATAGTAGCGTCAGCATCACTCGTTTTGGTCGAGTTGTCACCAACAGCATCCTTCTTAGCTGGTTTCTTGCGACGCTTCTTTGGTGGACGCAAATCAAATATTTTCTCATCCTAGGCAGACAGCAAATGGGCTCAATCGGCTTTAGCTGCTCGGAAGTGTAGGATTCCTTATTTGATGCAGCAGTTGTGGTCTTCTTCGGGACAATTGGAAGCGAAATTTTCCATTTCGTTCGGTGGTGGAAGTAGTATGAGATGGGCTTGAGGCGTTTTACAAACCACCACCAGTTCAGCCATCCCATCTTACTCTTGTTAGTATGATGGTATGCTGCATTACATACTCTGACTTCCATATATTTATTCGCAGATTTACTCACTTCTCTGAAGTGAGGACTTCCCGGGGGATTATTGACTATTTTTTGGAATAAATAGTCCCATTCTCCGTAGGTTTTCTGCTGAAACTGCAGCATTTGCTTCTCAATTGTGGCATGTTGTTTTGCTTTACGTAGAACATTTATAAACGAAGACTTTTCCATCAAATTAATTTTATGTTCAATTACATTTCTGTTTCTCGGCGAGATGCATGGCGTTGGCAACAAATCACCAGTCCTATTCTTAAGACTCGGATTGATGGTGGTCATTATTATTTTCTTCATATTTATCACATGTCGGCTAGATTCAGCTTGTGGCGTTTTCAACAGAATATTGTCAATAATCTCAAGTGAGACACATTTTTCTGTTGGTGAAGTGATGTTGCTCGGTGGTGTAGAAATTTGTTGACTATAGTTCGGCGGCAGGCGGCTGTCAAGATCAATATCTGAAAGATCTTGTTCCGACCTTACGTCAACACCAGCAGTGGTTGAACTCGAAAACCCGATTAATAAGGAAGAACTCGCCGTTGTCTGCACCTCAGCCAGTTTTGTTTCGGCAGACTGTCGTATTTCCATTGTCAAAGAGGGTACTGTATCTGTGTCTTTCAGTTGGTTACACAATTGAGGTATGAGCGTCGTACCTGGTGTATCGCCTTTTGTGGGCTCCAGTTGCATTGGCGCAAATTCTATTTTATGAAAAGTAATTTTACTGAGCTCTTCACGAAGCCTGGCTTGTTCTGCTTCTGTTTCCCTGCTGGGACCGAAGCAAATTTTCTGGAGCTCAATTCGTAGCCTTGCTTGTTCTTCTTCTTCTTCCAGACGTGCCTCGAGCTCATTATCGATGCGTCGCAGTTACACATATTCTTCTTCAGGGAATGAAATTTTCCTGAATGAAACTTTCTTCAGCTGTGGTCGTAGCTTTGGCCGCTTTTCCTCTTGCTCTTTCATGCTAAAATCAATGAGCACCTCAAGGCCAGCGACTTCAGATTTGAGAATATCTATCTCATCAGATGGATATTTTTTGTAGTTGACTTCTAATTTTATTAGGCTGTCCTCCAATGAAGACCAATAGCTTTTTAATATAGCTTTATTCTTTAAGAGGTCAGTTACATTTGGTTTTTTCAAGCTGTCTTTGATTAGGCACATTTGTTGCCTTACACGATCAGCTCTTCTTTCCATAAAATCCACTATTTGTTTTTTTGGGCTGGTACTCCGTTGTGATTTAATTTCCATCTGGCTATCAAGTACTTCTGATGCCTTGATGGGTTTATTTATTTTCATTTCGTCATCAGGTGCTTTTGATAACTTCGGAAGGCTCCTTGCAACTACCTTGTCTACTTTTTGATCATCAGGTACTTTAGATGTCATCGTAGACTCTCTGTAGTTTTTAACTCGATAGACCAAAAATATATCACTTAATATTTTTCTTTGTGTCAAACCGAGATCCGGCTCGAAGGACCATTAAATGTAGAGCTCTGTAGGTACGAGATACATTTATAAACGCGCCAATAATGAGACGCGTATATTTTGAGTGTTCATTAACTACTGAGCCGCTCTAGCGAGCGGCTCCTCTTTATTCATAAAAACTTATTCTATTTTTAAACTATTGTAATGCTATCGCTGAGGTTGTAGGCCTCAGCGGAATCTAAAACTATTTATAATGTAAAAAGACAAACCACCACCAGTTCAGCCATCCCATCTTACTCTTGTTAGTATGATGGTATGCTGCATTACATACTCTGACTTGCATATATTTATTCGCAGATTTACTCACTTCTCTGAAGTGTGGACTTCCCGGGGGATTATTGACTATTTTTTGGAATAAATAGTCCCATTCTCCGTAGGTTTTCTGCTGAAACTGCAGCATTTGCTTCTCAATTGTGGCATGTTGTTTTGCTTTACGTAGAACATTTATAAACGAAGACTTTTCCATCAAATTAATTTTCTGTTCAATTATATTTCTGTTTCTCGGTGAGATGCATGGCGTTGGCAACAAATCACCAGTCCTATTCTTAAGACTCGAATTGCTGGTGGTTATTATTATTTTCTTCATATTTGTCACATATCGGCTAGATTCAGCTTGTGGCGTTTTCAACAGAATATTGTCAATAATCTCAAGTGAGATACATTTTTCTGTTGATGAAGTGATGTTGCTCGGTGGTGTAGAAATTTGTTGATTATAGTTCGGCGGCAGGCGGCTGTCAAGATCAATATCTGTAAGATCTTGTTCCGACCTTACGCCAACACCAGCAGTTGTTGAACTCGAAAACCCGATTAATATGGAAGAACTCGCCGTTGCCTGCACCTCAGCCAGTTCTGTTTCGGCAGACTGTCGTATTTCCATTGTCAAAGAGCGCGCTGTTTCTGTGTCTTTCAGTTGGTTACACAATTGAGGTATGAGCGTCGTACCTGGTGTATCGCCTTTTTTGGGCTCCAGTTGCATTGGCGCAAATTCTATTTTATGAAAAGTAATTTTACTGAGCTCTTCACGAAGCCTTGCTTGTTCTGCTTCTGTTTCCCTGCTGGGACCGAAGGTAATTTTCTGGAGCTCAATTCGTAGCCTTGCCTGTTCTTCCTCTTCTTCCTTGCTGGGACCGAAGGTAATTTTCTGGAGCTCAATTCGTAGCCTTGCTTGTTCTTCTTCTTCTTCCAGACGTGCCTCGAGCTCATTATCGATGCGTCGCAGTTCCACATATTCTTCTTCAGGGAATGAAATTTTCCTGAATGAAATTTTCTTCAGCTGTGGTCGTAGCTTTGGCCGTTTTTCCTCTTGCTCTTTCATGCTAAAATCAATGAGCACCTCAAGGCCAGCGACTTCAGCTTTGAGAATATCTATCTCATCAGATGGATATTTTTTGTAGTTGACTTCTAATTTTATTAGGCTGTCCTCCAATGAAGACCAATAGCTTTTTAATATAGCTTTATTCCTTAAGAGGTCAGTTACATTTGGCTTTTTCAAGCTGTCTTTGATTAGGCACATTTGTTGCCTTACACGATCAGCCCTTCTTTCCATAAGATCCACCATTTGTTTTTTTGGGCTGGTACTCCGTTGTGATTTAATTTCCATCTGGCTATCAAGTACTTCTGATGCCTTGATGGGTTTATTTATTTTCACTTCGTGATCAGGTGCTTTTGATAACTTCGGAAGGCTCCTTGCAACTACCTTGTCTACTTTTTGATCATCAGGTACTTTAGATGTCATCGTAGACTCTCTGTAGTTTTTAACTCGATAGACCAAAAATATATCACTTAATATTTTTCTTTGCGTCAAACCGAGATCCGGCTCGAAGGACCATTAAATGTATGAACTATTTAAGTACGAGATACATTTATAAACGCGCCAATAACGAGACGCGTATCATTGTTGAGTGTTCATTAACTACTGAGCCGCTCTAGCGAGCGGCTCCCTTTTTATTCATAAAAACTTATTCTATTTTTAAACTATTGTAATGCTATCGCTGAGGTTGTAGGCCTCAGCGGAATCTAAAACTATTTATAATGTAAAAAGACGCGTAGCAGAAACTATTAAACCAACGCGGACAAAAGGCTATTAAAATCGTTATTGATCATAAATTAAGTCCCTGCACTTGTCAATGTAGCACTTGACAACGCTTAGATGGAGCTATTAAAAAGACGACGATTATAAATACACACGCTGCACTTATCAAGTGCAGCTCTAATGCGTATGATAACTGCACTGTGTGTGCGTTGTTCTTATCGGAGAGAGTTTTGCCTCATATCACATGTTTAGGCTTCATGCCTGAACATTCTGCGGGGGGCCAGAAAATGTGACAGCCAGTAGTTGTTGCTTCTGAGCTCTCTTCATTATGATAGTAGTCTCAGCATCACCCTTTATGGTCAAATCGGCCGCAAAATCGGCTTCACCTTTGGCATCGTCTTTCTTTACATCAGCTGAAGTTTCATCACCGGCATCAGCAGCATCTTCACTTTCGGCACCTTCTCCTTGCTCACATCTGCAATAGTAGCGTCAGCATCACTCGTTTTGGTCGAGTCGTCACCAACAGCATCCTTCTTAGCTGGTTTCTTGCGACGCTTCTTTGGTGGACGCAAATCAAATATTTTCTCATCCTCGGCAGACAGCAAATGGGCTCAATCGGCTTTAGCTGCTCGGAAGTGTAGGATTCCTTATTTGATGCAGCAGTTGTGGTCTTCTTCGGGACAATTGGAAGCGAAATTTTCCATTTCGTTCGGTGGTGCAAGTAGTATGAGATGGGCTTGAGGCGTTTTACAAACCACCACCAGTTCAGCCATCCCATCTTACTCTTGTTAGTATGATGGTATGCTGCATTACATACTCTGACTTGCATATATTTATTCGCAGATTTACTCACTTCTCTGAAGTGAGGACTTCCCGGGGGATTATTGACTATTTTTTGGAATAAATAGTCCCATTCTCCGTAGGTTTTCTGCTGAAACTGCAGCATTTGCTTCTCAATTGTGGCATGTTGTTTTGCTTTACGTAGAACATTTATAAACGAAGACTTTTCCATCAAATTAATTTTCTGTTCAATTACATTTCTGTTTCTCGGTGAGATGCATGGCGTTGGCAACAAATCACCAGTCCTATTCTTAAGACTCGAATTGCTGGTGGTCATTATTATTTTCTTCATATTTGTCACATGTCGGCTAGATTCAGCTTGTGGCGTTTTCAACAGAATATTGTCAATAATCTCAAGTGAGACACATTTTTCTGTTGGTGAAGTGATGTTGCTCGGTGGTGTAGAAATTTGTTGACTATAGTTCGGCGGCAGGCGGCTGTCAAGATCAATATCTGTAAGATCTTGTTCCGACCTTACGTCAACACCAGCAGTTGTTGAACTCGAAAACCCGATTAATAAGGAAGAACTCGCCGTTGTCTGCACCTCAGCCAGTTTTGTTTCGGCAGACTGTCGTATTTCCATTGTCAAAGAGGGTACTGTATCTGTGTCTTTCAGTTGGTTACACAATTGAGGTATGAGCGTCGTACCTGGTGTATCGCCTTTTGTGGGCTCCAGTTGCATTGGCGCAAATTCTATTTTATGAAAAGTAATTTTACTGAGCTCTTCACGAAGCCTTGCTTGTTCTGCTTCTGTTTCCCTGCTGGGACCGAAGGTAATTTTCTGGAGCTCAATTCGTAGCCTTGCCTGTTCTTCCTCTTCTTCCTTGCTGGGACCGAAGGTAATTTTCTGGAGCTCAATTCGTAGCCTTGCTTGTTCTTCTTCTTCTTCCAGACGTGCCTCGAGCTCATTATCAATGCGTCGCAGTTGCACATATTCTTCTTCAGGGAATGAAATTTTCCTGAATGAAATTTTCTTCAGCTGTGGTCGTAGCTTTGGCCGTTTTTCCTCTTGCTCTTTCATGCTAAAATCAATGAGCACCTCAAGGCCAGCGACTTCAGCTTTGAGAATATCTATCTCATCAGATGGATATTTTTTGTAGTTGACTTCTAATTTTATTAGGCTGTCCTCCAATGAAGACCAATAGCTTTTTAATATAGCTTTATTCCTTAAGAGGTCAGTTACATTTGGTTTTTTCAAGCTGTCTTTGATTAGGCACATTTGTTGCCTTACACGATCAGCTCTTCTTTCCATAAGATCCACCATTTGTTTTTTTGGGCTGGTACTCCGTTGTGATTTAATTTCCATCTGGCTATCAAGTACTTCTGATGCCTTGATGGGTTTATTTATTTTCACTTCGTCATCAGGTGCTTTTGATAACTTCGGAAGGCTCCTTGCAACTACCTTGTCTACTTTTTGATCATCAGGTACTTTAGATGTCATCGTAGACTCTCTGTAGTTTTTAACTCGATAGACCAAAAATATATCACTTAATATTTTTCTTTGCGTCAAACCGAGATCCGGCTCGAAGGACCATTAAATGTAGAGCTCTATAGGTACGAGATACATTTATAAACGCGCCAATAATGAGACGCGTATATTTTGAGTGTTCATTAACTACTGAGCCGCTCTAGCGAGCGGCTCCCTTTTTATTCATAAAAACTTATTCTATTTTTAAACTATTGTAATGCTATCGCTGAGGTTGTAGGCCTCAGCGGAATCTAAAACTATTTATAATGTAAAAAGACGCGTAGCAGAAACTATTAAGCCAACGCGGACAAAAGGCTATTAAAATCGTTATTGATCATAAATTAAGTCCCTGCACTTGTCAATGTAGCACTTGACAACGCTTAGATGGAGCTATTAAAAAGACGACGATTATAAATACACACGCTGCACTTATCAAGTGCAGCTCTAATGCGTATGATAACTGCACATGTTTAGGCTTCATGCCTGAACAAGGCTTAAGAAAATCGTCATAGCCTGGTTATGAGGTCCGCGAAAGAAGTGATTGTCGTTTCTATTAGTCTCATTATTCAAATTGGTATCGAAAATAGTATGTAAGTGTGAGAAATTTGGAAAACAATTCTTTAAAACTGTAAAAGCTTACCATTATGACAGAGACAACCCTAATTGTCGCAATATTAAAGGATCACTCGCTGTCACATTTTTTTTTTATTTTTTTTTTTTTTTATTTTCTTAATACTTTATTTTCAAAAACTTAAAGTATTTTACTCCTAGTTGGAGCATAGGGCGAAAAGTTACACACACATTAAATTGTTTTAAAACCTAAAATCATGTTCACTAATAAAAGTGATTATGCCCAGAATAGTACGATAAGCTATTTCTCAAACTACGCCAAATTTTGAAATCTTATCAACACAAGCTAAAAAATAATCCGAGTCTTTTAAATAAATATCGACATGAAGTAGTCCCCCAGTTTCAAGTAGAATTGGATAGAATGCTCAGTAGGACGCTCAGCAACCTCTTATCCATCTTCCAGGAAAAAAAATCATAAGGAATTCTTTTTATATTTTCTTGTGCTCTTGGTTGATAATTTCAAATGTTCAATAGGTTAATATATGTTCGTAACCATCTTGTATGACAAAAGGTATCATAGCAATGGGACGACACTGAAATAACATTGCATTTGGCGCGTGCAAAATTATGTCTGTTGTAAGCTCAAAAGGTTTCCGAAAAGCTAGATAAGCCAACATTCTGATATTATTATTTCTTTAAATTTTTCAAAACCATTGATCAGATAATGGTCCTATGACATTATTTTTTTGGTTGGACCAATTAGACCCGCCAAAATTTAACTCTGATGATTCGATTTTAACATAACAGCGAATAAAACATCAATAGCCTGTCACTCTCAATGTCGTGAGCTGAGAAAAACCAATATAGCCCAATTTTATTTTTACAAGTTTTAATAGTCTTTTCCTTGAACGTAGAATATTTGAGTTAATGTTTGAAAAATATTGACTTTCTTCAGTTCAGTGTGCCTGAGATGGTTGTTAAAGTTTTAGATAGAATTATCAACTCATCGTTGTAGACGAAGAAATATAGCCTATCTAGATGACTATAGACTATAGCCTTTTGGAATAATCTTAAATCATTTTTCAAGCATAAGGTCCTAAAGATTTGGGAGTTGCCCAAATTTTTTAGAACGATTTACATGTTTGGAATAAAGAATCTTCTCATGGAACAGTCACTCAGTGCGGTGTATCTATTTTTATGTGCGCTTACGGAAGTTGTTTTAAAGGTACAATTTATTTTAAAATATATATATCAAATGAAAACAAAAAGGAAGCGTAGGATGCGATGTCAGCACCCTAAATAGGAATGGTGGCAATATCAAGCTAGTTGATATCCTCGAAAGACATTACTTCGGCTGACATCATTGCAATACAGGAAATGCAATGTATAAGACACGGCTGCTTAAGTGACTGGCTGCGATACGCACTAACGAAAAATAGTTTAATATAAGCCTGATTTCTGCACACGCCCCGACGAAAGAAAAAGAGGACGATGCTAAATATGAATTGTACACAACATTAAAATCGTGATTGGCGATTTTCAACGCAGAAAATTTAGCCTCGGAATATTTAGCCTTCACGACATTAGCTACAATAATGGAGAGACTAATGGATTTCGCCACAGTTTGATGTGCGAAAGTTACGTGGTCACAATATCGACTCAGCCCACCATCTTGTCACAGGCAAGATACGTACTATGCTCAGCGTGGTGCACGTCGCTCGTTAAAATCGCAACGCAAACTAGAATGCCAACAAGTTGCAATCACAACAGACCTCCGAAGCCTTTTCAGACACAAGCTTCCGACTGTTCGGGGAAACCTCTCCGTCTTCTCAAGATATATGACACATGTGGACACATATCGCCTGCTTCATGGATAGGGATGTCAAAGGGGTCATTGGGTATACAAAATCTGGGAGTAATTCTCGGTACGACGAAGAGTGCCGCAATTCTACTGCAGAGAATAACGCATCTTATCATTGAACTCTAGAGCCAGGAGCAACGAGAGCTGTTAGTAAGGGATATCGAGAGAAACCCTACCACTCAACATTGCAGATATCTTCTCAACTCGTGTTTCCTCCTCCTCCTGAATATCTTAGGCTTCATTGTGTTTTAGAAAAAACGGGTCTTTCTAGAATTTGTCGTAATATGAGTATTTGGTCACTAATGTTCTATCAGTAAACCCGTATGTGGCGTCAGCTTATTTCACAATACGCGTGACTGAATCTTATATCTGATTGAAAAAAGATTCCACGGTAGTTGGCGCATACAGCGGAGTCTTCTTTCTTAAAGATAGGACAAAGAACGCTAAGATTAAAGTCATGGGGTATGCGTTCATCGGACCATAATTTCTACAAAAGTTGTTGAATACTCCTAACTTAATCTTCGCCACCGGCATTGCTTTCAACTGCAGAGTTCCCTGACAGGAGGCCTTTTTCTCTCCAGTAGTAATGGAACAATCCTCGTTGTGGCAAGAGTTAGTCACAAGTTTTGTATAAAATGAACTTCTTGGTATCCCTTTCCATGGAGCGAGTAATGAGTCTATACTGCTCACATATGTCTTCAGAAGTCGGTGAAGATTCCCGGAGCAGTCGGTGGTCTATTGTGATTGCAGCTTGCCGACGAACAACTTTCGTTTGCGTATTGGGTCGTGCGGCACGTCCACGCTGAGCCTATTGCGAACCTTGGGTGCGACAAGATAGTGGTCCGATTCATAACAAATGCATTATTGCCAACAGTTATTAAGGGACACAAGGAAAATATGTATTTGAATGTGTTTTAAACAAGAAAACTGTGTAAACGTGCGTATTTGGTATAGGAGAGTATTCTCTAAAATTATGGCCTGTTATAGTTTAGTCTGTACTGTAGCCACAGCTAATGCTGATAATTACAATCGATCCACTGCAGTGAAAACTTGAACAGCTTGCCAAGCTCGTACCAAAGACTTTTGCAACCACACGCTATTATTATTATATTATTATTTCCACTCGGAAGTACTTTTATTTTAACTAGTGCATGTGTTATTCATCTCTTTTAGTTTTTCCCGGAATTATTTATTGTTAAGCACAATATATGTCCCTTAATTGGTATGGTGCAAATATCAAACATGTTAGAAACTATTTTAAAAAATTAAATTTTCGCTTCTTTAACATCAATAGTAATAGAACGTTTTTCACCATTTGCTTGAAAATAGCCCAATGGTGTTGAAAGTATTATCTACGCAGCCCATTCACGTCACCACAACAAGAGATTCAACGGTTTGATGTACCAAGTTTTGTCTAATTTTGCGTTTAAGCCCACAGTATAAAATTTGTTTGCACCATTTCCGTCGTAACCCTTCATCCAATATAAATTAAAATTCATAGTCGTCATATGTCACAAAAGGTCGTATCTCTGCAACTTTTTTAAACAGATGGCTGTTTTTTGATCGATATGTAATCGTGGACAAATAAGAACCATTGGAAGAATGAACAGTGAAACGCAGTGATGGAAAAGTTATGGAAGCGATTGACCAGTACACTAGGTATTCTCTCTACGTTCGTTTATTTTAAAGATTGGATGATTTGATATGAAGATTATATGGTCACCAGTAGAGGAAATAAATGCTTGCCTCAATTACTACACTTTATAGCAACAATAACTTGAAAATTAATTACTTAACTTCTTCAATTGTGTAAAATCAAATTGGGTTGAAAACATTTTTCTCAATAGTCAAAATAAAAGAATCACAATGTGGCAACTGAACGACTTCTTCTTCAGGCGAAGACCAAAAAGTCATTGAGCTTAACAATACTATTAAGTACATGATAAAAATCATGAAAACGGCTGTGAAAATTTAAGCGCTTAATGGTCCAACTGACTTTCTCAATTCACTCGATTTTGAAACTTATTTCATATTACATATGTTTTTAAAAAAATCGTTGAAAAGTTTTTTTTTTTTAATTTTAAAAAATGTTATGTGATTCGCGAATAAGAAAACTGTTTGAGTACTTACATTTGTATGGATATCTTTCAGTTCTAAGATGAAATGCTGGGTCAATCCTCCATTAAATCCGTCGGAACATGTAACTGTTAAGGATGTCATCGATATATTTAGAAGCGTACAGTTGTGCACTTGATCTGGGCGACCTAAAAAAAGTAAATATAACATATGTATTTGTAAATTTTGTTACCTTTGTAAAATAATACAAAATGATAAGAATGAAATCATTGCTACACATAAATAATGGCCTTTCTCTTCCTACTAAACGACCAACGCTTTATTTTTTGTAAAACATTCCTGTAATATTTTTTTGTATAATGTATATGTACAAAATAGTTTAACATTTTTTTAACTAAAAAAGACCAGAATTAAGAAAGAATATTAAAGAGCGAAGAATTCGGGAAGTGTTTTCTGAAACCTCTTTTACCGTAAGTAGAGTTTAGTACTGTTTTCATAGCAAGTATGTTAGACAGTTGAGCTACCTCGGTCCTAACTTTAAATATCCTATAATTTATACCAACAGCAACCTTAATTATTAAAACTTGTACCAATTCCAATTTGATTTATCAATATATGTGGCAGACCATTTTCAAAACATTTATTATAAAATTATAAAATTGGTTTTTTATGTGTTTTGATTTAATTTCATTTTTCTAGACAAAATTGTAGTTCTATTCATGAACTATCTAAGATCAGATATTTAAGGTATATTTGACTTTTTACAGGTACAAGTGAGTTTGTAGGGCGACGTATGTGTTAACATTCGTCTAGGGCTCAGATCGCTGGAAAGGATGCTTTGGAGGTGTCTCTAGAATTTAACTCCTTCGACGTTCTAAAAGTTATCAAGCTTTCAGATTCGGCTGACAATAAAGACGCTGAATATTGTGTGCAGCCTAGTAGATTATAACGTCCGTGATTTTGGTAAATTTTAGTCTTTCTCCAAATTGGCTGTACGCATGAAGCAGAACGCTTTTGCTTATCTGTAGAGGACCCTCCCCTAAAGTACACGAATCTCATTAAAGTGCTTCTTCGCAGCTCTTCTTGATGGTTGCTTTATAGATCAGCTCTTGTTTCTGCCATTGTGGAGCCAGCCCAATTTTTTATTCATGTAGTATGTAGGGATTTTACGACCGCGTTAATTGGTGTTCTGAAAATGAGACGCTTGCTAAGGTATATTCCATTAGCATGGTGTGCCTAGTGGGCATATTCTAAGTAAAGATAGTGTTCACAGTGGGACCTTATACCCTTCCCTATGGAATACATGCGCAATTTGTTTTCGAATTGGTCTCCACAGCATCCAGAACCACCGGGAAATTACTATTGACCATTTGAGATAAAAAGGGTATCACGCGAGGTGAGATACGTTGAGTGAACGGAATGGAAGATAAGGACAAACGCTCGCTTAGCAAACCTAACATGTGCTTATTCATGAGTAAGGGAGAGATACTATTATTGTTGTTGCTTGGTTTTGTGCATGGTGAAATAATAACCGGGCGCGGATAAATGCAGGCGTATTTTATTCAGTGCTTAAGCGAGTGGATAGCGGAAGAGTGTAGATTCTTCTTGATTCTGAGCTGCAGCTGACAAATCTTTAAATATGGTTTATATTTGTAAAGAATATTTTGTAGCAACATAAAAGAAACGAAAGAACGGCATGAAAATTTACTATTTGCTATTCTATTATTTCTATGCTCTATATCATTTGGCGGACCCGATATATATATGTATGTATATATTAGGGAGCATCGATTTTGTTCACAAAAAATAGTATCCAATTTTTATAATCTACGGTCAATTCTAAGATGTTTTCACCAAGAAACCATTATTCTAAAATCAATTCCTGGTCCGCGCTTTTTGAGTTGAAAAATTTAATATTTTGAAATTTTATTTAATTACAATATCTTTAGTCTTTTTAGTCCGATCCTGAAAAAATTAGTATCAACACACACTCTTGTTAGGACCAGGACTTTTAAAAATTCTATAGAATCAAAGGACCAATTTTCCTTAAAACATAATTGTCGTCCTTGCAAGACCATTTTATGAATCGCTTCTGTGAAGATAGATCCAAAAAAAATCGTTAAAATCAACGCTATTTATTGCCCAAAGGACATTTTAATTTTCCTTCAATAACCTTTATTTTTTTTAAGAAATGTTCAAAATATGGAAGTGGAATTAAAAACATTTTTTTATTTTATTATTTTCTATTGTTGCATTAATTTACTTTGAAGTAAACTTGCATATAATTCTGGTTGGATAGTTGGTCCTACGAGAAATTTGTCATTTAACGAAAGTTGTGATGACGTTTTACTGTGGCCTTAATACGAGACATGTGCCCTAACGAAAGGTATTCCTATATAAAATTCATATACATAGTACGAAGATCACTCGTAGATGACTTGTCCAATGCAGTAAACAAATGACGAAACGGTATTTCATTGATTTTAACGATTTTTTTGGATCTATTTTCACAGAAGCGATTCATAAAATGGTCTTGCAAGGACGACAATTATGTTTTAAGGAAAATTTGTCCTTTGATTCTATACAATTTTGAAAAGTCCTGGTCCTAACAAGAGTATTGATACTAATTTTTTCAGGATCGGACTCAAAAGACTAAAGATATTGTAATTTAAAAAAATTTCAAAATATTACATTTTTCAACTCAAAAAGCGCGGACCAGGAATAGATTTTAGAACTATGGCTTCTTGGTGAAAACATCTTAGAATTGACCGTAGATTATAACTATTGGGTACCATATTTCATTTTTTTTGGGCCCATACAAATCGATGCTCCCTAATATATATATATATATATATATTATACTAGCTGTACCCGGCACGATTTGGACCAAACGTTACTCGTGCTATGTTTGGTCAAAATCGGAGGGGGCTTTGCCCCACCCCCCATATAAGCAACAATCAAAATTTGTCATATCTTTGCATCCATTTAAGGTACAGAAATGGAATTTGGTATACATGTTAAGAGGATGAGGAGAAGTCAACCTGTTAAGTTTGGACAAAGTCGGAGGGGGCGTTGCCCCACCCCCCATATAAGCAACAATCAAAATTTGTCATATCTTTGCATCCATTTAAGGTACAGAAATGAAATTTGGTATACATGTTAAGAGGACGAGGAGAAGTCAACCTGTTAAGTTTGGACAAAATCAGAGGGGGCGTTGCCCCACCCCCCATATAAGCGATAATCAAAATTTGTCATATCTTTGCATCCATTTAAGGTACAGAAATGGAATTTTTTTTTTTTTTTTTAATTTCCTTAATACTTTATTTTCAAAAACTTAAAGTATTACTCCTAGTTGGAGCATAGGGCGAAAACAAATGACCTCCAACGACTTCTATCTGCTGCTAGGGCTCTAAGTTCACTCCACGAAGCCCTGGACCCGATTTCGGAATGGACAGTGCGAATCCATGTTTGCTTTGGACGACCTCTCTGACGGCTGCCTTGTGGGTTCCACTGGAAGGCCATCTTTGCAATATTGTCATCTTCTCTGCGCAGGGTGTGGGCCTATCCAATTCCACTTGCGTCTTTTAATTTCGATGTTGATTGGTTCTGTATTAGTAACTCTCCATAGGTCAGCGTTTGATATCGTTTCTGGCCAGAAGATACGGCAGATAATCCTCAAACATTTGTTAACGAATGATTGAAGCTTTCCGCTAATCCTGTCTGAAACCATCCACGTCTCTGAGCCATATAGTAGTATAGGTTTTATACTGGTGTTATATATTTTTAGTTTTGTTCTCAATGAAAGCGTGCGTGAGCGCCATACTTTGTCGAGTTTACGAAAAGCAATCCGCGCTTTGCTTATACGCGCAGCTGAGTCTATCGCGGCACCCCCATCCGCTGTAATATAACTGCCAAGATAGGGGAACTTCTCAACATTTTCGATGGTGACCATGGTGCTGTCGCTGAGTTCGACCGTCAGTGGCGCTGCTGATGTTGTTTGCAGACGCATCAACTTTGTTTTAGATAAGTTTATTTTCAAACCTATCGCACGAGCATTAGCTTCCAGACTACGAAGCTTCGCTGCAGCACCGCTATGTGTGTGTGTCATGAAGCAGATGTCATCAGCATAATCTAAGTCGCTAAGCTTCTGATCAAGTCTCCACTGCAGGCCTTCGGGCACCTCCGCGTTTGTGCGCTTTATGACCCCGTCGAGGACTACTATGAAAAGGAGTGGTGAGAGTACGCAACCTTGTCGGACACCTCGATTTATAGTAAAATTGGTGCTGTTGTTGCCTTTAAACCGCACGGTGAGAGCTGCGTCTTCGTAAAGAGCCTTTATGAGATCAATGATTTTGTCAGGGATCCCACATTTGCTCAGTGACCTCCATATCGCGTCTCTATTGATGGTGTCAAACGCCCGCTCGAAGTCCACAAAAAGAAGGTATAACGGGGACCTCCACTCGACCGATTGTTCCACAATAATGCGTAAGGTATTAATGTGGTCTACACAAGACCGATTTGGTCGGAACCCATTCTGTTCTCGCCGTAATTGGGTGTTTAAAGTTGGCGAGATTCTGGCTAAGATGATGAAGGCCAGTACCTTTTGAATGGAGTTCAAAAGGGTTATGCCACGCCAATGTCTGCACTGACTCAGGTCTCCCTTTTTGGGGATAGTGATGATCACCCCCTCCTTCCAGTCACCTGGGATGGTCGTGGATATCCATGCTGCACGAATAATGGGGTGTAGTGCGCGTGAGATGGTGTTTGCGCTGCACTTAAGCAGTTCGGCCGGTAAACCATCTGGTCCAGCAGCTTTGTTGTTTTTCAGCTTGCTTAAGGCCAGGGCTATTTCGTCCTCAGTAGGCGGATCAGTAGAGATACCTCTGTTGGGGTTTCGACGCTGATCGGTGTTGGGTGTTGATGGAGTTTCTGACTCAGTGTCATCGATTGTAAAGAACTCCTTCCAGCGTGCCAGTTGGTCTTCGACTGACGATAAACTGGACCCGTCACTAGCCTTGATAGGTGGAATATTTGGCTTAACGTTTCCTAGTTCCTTTACCGCTATATAGACACCGCGAAGGTTGTTGCAGTTCGCCGCCTGTTCTGCCTTACTGGCTATGCCTTCCACATGAGCCCTTTTATCCGAACGGACTGATTTTTTAACGCGCCTTTGCACTTCGTTATATGGTCCACGAAGGTTGCTTCCACGGCTTCCGTCTAAAGTGCTGCAAGCCGACCGTTTTCTCCGCAGCTTGAGAGCACGCTGTTTGGATTTGCTTCCAAGTTGGTGAGGAAATATGACGCGAGAAGGCAGAGGACAGTTCTTCGTGGTACCGTTGGAGCATGGCTGGCGTTTTCAGGCCATCCAAGTTGAAGATCTGTTTGCGTTGCTGTTGCTTTCTGATTCCTTCTGGACGTAGACGTAACCGTCCAACAATCATATTGTGGTCACTGTACATATCAGCTCCTCTATATGCACGGACGTCCATCAGACAGTTGTGAAATCGTCTGCTAATCAGTACATGGTCGATTTGGTTTCTAGTGCGCCCATCGGGCGACTCCCAGGTGTACTTATGGATGTCCAGGTGCGGGAATTTGCTGCCGCCAACACACATTTGGTGGGTAGCGCACAGATCGAGAAGCCGGTCTCCGTTGTTGTTCCTTGCGGACGCCAGCGCATGTCGACCCATGAACCTCTCGACGTTGGTGTTGTTATCGCCTATCTTAGCATTGAAGTCCCCTAGTGTCACAACAGTTATGTTACGGAACTTGCTTTTAAACCGAGCTGTTATTATTCGGTCCGAGATAGGCTTGTAATCTATCAGCGCGTGTTTCAGGCTTTTGGCTATTATTATGCCTACATCATTTGCTCGTTTAAAATAAACTTGTAAAATTCCGGAGCAGTCCTAGTCGAATGCAAAAAACACGAAGTCTCTATCTATTACCGTTTCCGAGATCCTTTCGTTCATACAGACGGACGGACGGACAGACGGATATGTCTATATCGACTCCTCTATCACTCCTGACCATAATGGGGGTAACTTTGGGGGGTCTCCGACCATTATTTCTATCTGTTACATACATTTGCACAAAACCAATAAGCTCTTGTACCTTCGGTACAGGGCCTAAAAAAGTTATTAGATTTATCGGTTTTAAATATTGCTGAAAGAAGTAGCGAAGGGTTTGGAGTCGAGTAGGAGGAGAATATATTGTGTGATGAAAATAATTTTTACTGGGCACAGCAAAGCGTGCCGGGTACAGCTTTCATTCATACGGACGGGTAGACGGATATGGCTATATCGACTTATCTATCACTCCTAACCATAATGGGGGTAACTTTGGGAGGTCTCCGACCATTATTTCTAACTGTTACATACATATGCACAAAACCAATAGGCTCTATACAGAGGCCTAAAAACCGCGATAGGAGAAATAAAAGACCAGATAATAAGCGCGCGAAGCGCTCAGTAATATCATTGAGAAATCTCATTGCAAATTCTACTTCATAGAAAAATCGCACTCTTCTACACTCCCTACCCAAAATAAAAGCAACGAAAAAGATAATGTCCACATGAATACTGCGGAGAGTAAAAGTTCTCAATTTTACGGAGTATTATACGATCATAGGCTTCCACTTCAGTTCCCCACTAACATTGTTAATGTATTGCGACCAATATTATTAACAATGCCAACGCAGCATTTGATCACGACCACTTGGGCTGTAGTGTGTCCAACACCTGCCGTCTCAAATGACATATACACCGAGACTCAGTTCACTTAACTAGGTTAGGACAATGCTCAGGGCTTGCACAAATTTGAACGGACAATTTTATAACGTTGTTGATGCTTGAGGTGGATGGGTTTGAGCACGCTCGCATAAACGCTAGCGTGCGTGCTGTGGACTCTTACATATGAATGTAAGTATGCAAATAAATATATGCACACAAACCTAAAATCTATCTTGCTCGCAGCAGCAATAAAGCGGGAGTTGCAGCAGTCGCATATACCTCAAAAATTATTAAGCTAATAAAATTTTGTTAACTTTTACTCTATTTTCATTATTTTTGCTATAAATATTTTCGCTGCCTGCAATTGTCAAATCAGAGTAGAGAATAATATTTATATTTCTATTATCGCATTTTCACTTCACACGCATCACTTAATTAAAACGGTTGTCAGTCGGACAACGAAAACCACATTTAGGTCGTTGGTTCATTTTTGCACATAGGTCGTTCAGCTTGACCTCTAACAAAGGTGACTGCAAACTAAATGAACTAGGCATTAATGATCGTTCGGATTTCGAGACAGTATATTTAGAAGTAAGATCGAAACTTGTCAATGAATTGCCAGCCTTAAAAAATCAAAAATGTCGCGGTTATCTACAACTCGCGGTTTTCATTCAAACAAAACATTCAGTATATCATCGTTACGTAATTCTACTCGTCTGCCGGAACTGCAGATTCAAAAATTCAATGGTTCATATTATGATTATATTCATTGCCTGGAAAGATCAGCGTTGAATACTATACGCTCGCTGGAATCAGATGAGAAAAACTATGATAACGCCTTACAACTTTTAAAGAATCGTTTTGATAATAAATTATTTAATTCCCAGACTCACATAAAGGCAATTTTTGGACTAAAGGGTGTTGAGAAAGGCTCCGAAGGTAGTCTACGTTTCTTGACTGCTCAGCTCAAAAAAAAAAAAAAAAGAACTGTTTGATGGACTTCAAATACATCTGGTATTGCAATGCTACCATCATGGGAAAAAACAATTGTGATTTTTGCGATATGAGGGACCATAATATTTAAAACTTTATGAAATTTATAAATCTTTCACCCCTCTTGCGACATAAGGAGGTAAAATAGATGCATTTGTGCTTTAACTGTTTGCGCAAAGGGTACTCGGTATAAAAATGTACATCTGGAAATTGTCGTCATTGGCAAGCAAGGCATTACTCCTTACAAGTGTAAGGGTAAGTGTACTATGAGTGTTCAACGCCAAGATTGGGAAGGAAGGAATCTTTGGCCCAACCGTCCGAAAATTTAGCCTTCACGACACTACCTCCAATAATGGAGAGAGGCTAATCGATTTCGCCGCAGGTCGGAACATGGTAGTTAGTAGTAACAGATTTCAACATCTTAACATCCACAAGGCTACATGGCTGAGTCCTGATCAAAAGCAGCAACCAAATTGATCATGTTCTGATTGACGGAAGGCACGCATCGAGCGTGTTGGACGTGCGAACGTTATGTGGTCCCAACATTGAGTCGGACCACTATCTTGTCGCAGCCAAGGTACGCACTAGGCTCAGCGTAGTGCACGCCGCACGTTCCAACATGCAACGAGAGCTAGCGTCGGCAAGCTGTAATCAGAACAGACCGCCGCAGCCTTCTCAAACACACTCTCCCGACTGCTCCGGGAAACCTCTCCGTCTTCTCGAAATATATGTGAGCAGTGGAAACATATCACCCGCTGCATGGATAGGGATGCCAAGGATGTCATTGGTTATACAAAACCTGTGAAGAATTCTTGGTACAACGAGGAGTGTCGCAATGCTACTGCAGAGAAGAACGCTTGCTATCAGCGAACTCTGCAGTCGGGATTAACGCGATATCGAGAGAAATGGAGAGAGGAGAAACGCCTTTTCAGACGAAAGAAAAAGGAGCAAGAAAGGTGGGAGTCGAGGATGTTGAGATGTTAAGTGACAGAAATGAAGCTTGAAAATTCTATCAAAAGGTCAAGCGTCTTACTGAAGGTTTTAAGCCCGGAGTAACTTTCTATAAGGATGACAATGGAAATCTGGTAACGGAAGAACAGGAATCACTGAGATTATGGGAGGAGTCATTTCTCCAACCTACTCGGAGGCGATGAAGCGCACAATTCCGCCGATCAGAGAAATGACACCGGAACCACCCAGTTAATGATGGCACTCCTGTAGAGCCACCGGACTATCTAACGAGGTCGATTCAGCTATTAAAAAGCTGAAAAATAACAAAGCGGCAGGCTCTGATTGGCTGCCAGCTGAGTTATATAAGACCGGCGGCGAAGAGTTGGTTAGGAGTATGCACCAACTTTTATGCAAGATATGGTCCGATGAACGCATACACAATGACTGGAATCTCAGTGTTCTCTGTCCTATCTTTAAGAAAGGAGACCCCGGTGATTGCGCCAACTACCGCGGAATAAGTCTCCTTTCCATTAGATATAAGACTCTGTCGAGCGTATTGTGTAATTGGCCGAAGCCATATACCGATTTACTGATAGGATGATATCAGTGTGGCTTCAGACCAAAAAGGTCGACCAGTGACCAAATACTCACATTACGCCAAATCTTGGAAAAGATCCGTGAGTTCAACAAAGACACTCACCACCTATTTGTCGATTATAAAGCCGCTTCCGACACGCCAATACGATCGAAGTTCTTCGACACCCTGTCTGCCCTAGGTATCCCGGCAAAGATTGTCCGTCTTTGCATGGCGACGCTATCTAACACACAGCCTCTCCGACCCCTTTGATTCCAAGAGAGGTTTCAGGCAGTATGATACGTTACATACAGAATATGTCGGGCTCGATCTTCCAAAAGGAAGTGCTGCTGCTCGCTTACGCCGATGACATCGATATCATCGGTACGCAGGAACGGCGAGTCAGCAAGGCGTTCTCGGAGATTGAAAAACAGTCTCGCATCATGGGTCTAGCGGTGAATGTGAAAACAACGAAGTTCTTGGTGCCTTCTCATCACGCTCGCAAACAGAGGCTTTTTTGGGCTGAGCAAGCAAATGAGAAGTAAAGCCCTCTCTCGACAGACGAAAATAAAGATATATAAGACGCTGATACTCCCGGTCCTATTGTATGGCGTAGAGGCATGGACCGTGATTGATTCGGACGAGACAGCGTTGGAAGTCTTCAAGAGGAAGATTCTTCGCAGGATCTTTGGTCCTATTAGAGTCGGCGACGAGTTTAGGTCCCGTATGAACCGCGAGCTGTACGAGCTATTCGATGAGGTTGACATAGTCCAGCGCATATAATTCCAGCGGCTGCACTGGGCTGGGCACTTCATTCGAATGGATGAAAGAGCTCCAGCACGCACGGTTTACATGGGGGGCCCAAACTTGATTGGTGGACGCCGACATAGAGGACGACCGGACACTCGATGGCATGACCAGGTATGAAGAGATCTCTCTGTACTTGGCATTCAAAACGACTGGCGCACAAGATTATGGAGGCTGGCGCGCCTTCCTAGACGCGGCCATGACCGGCAGACGGTTGATGGCCACATAAGTAAGTAAGTAAGTTCCGCCAAAATGAGTTTTAATGTTTATGGTTACCCATACGATCGAGCTTTTAGACGTCTCAAAGGATTTGAGAAGAAGTTGGAGAAAAGTCAATATTTGAAATCGCAATATATTTCTTTCATTAGAGAGTATTTGGCGTTGTACCATATCTGCTCACTTCGAAAGGACATTTCTACATTTTACTTTCCACACCACTGCGTTATAAAAAATGATAGTACAACTACAAAAATAAGCGTTGTATTTGGTAGTTCTGCAAAATCCACATCTAGATAATCGCTACATGATCTTTTGTTAACTGGGCCTACTATACAGCCTTAACTCTTTATCATTCTTCTAAGATTTAGATTTTTTAAGGTAGCCATATGCGCAGATGTATATAAGATGTATCGATTTTTCAAGGTAACTCATCCAGATAAATACATGGCGTGAAAATCCAAAAAAAGAAGAAGTTCGCATATACATATTGGATATGGTAAACTATGGTTCCAAACTGACCGCATTTCTGGCAATTCGTGCAATGCAGCATCTATCCTATGACGAGGAGGACTCATTTCCTACATCGGGATTTTATATCTGTCAGCGCCAGTTCTTGAGATTAGAGAACAAGTGAAATCAGTACTAGAACGTGGAAATTTTATTATTCGGAAATGGTGCTCAAACGATCCAGCAGTACTTAGTGTTATTCCTGATACCGATTGTGAACAACTTTTGAAGTTTCATGATGATGCTGACATTGCCAAAACGGTAGGACTTATATGGAATCCAAAATATGATAATTTTCTGTTCGTATTTAAACCGATTTTTGATCCATCTAATGTAACAAACTTGTATCTGTTCTTTTTGCTGTAGGAGGTCACGTTATTTCGCATTTACTTTGCTCTAAGTCCAGGGTTTCGCCTTTAAAATCCATAACTATACCGAAGCTCGAATTATCGGCAGCACTTCTTCTATCCGAGCTGGCCTAATCAATCACTTTAGCTTGAAAATCTCATGCGAGATTCATTCTTGGTCTGACTCATTGGTGGTACTACCCTGGCTGCCCGAAGAATCATCTAACTTCAACATATTTGTTTTGTATTACAGAGCAAGACTTAGTTGCTGGATACAAGTTTATCAATGATTTTCATAAACTGCAAAGAGTTTTTGCTTACATCTCCAGGGTTTGGATAAGGATATGCATCGCCCAACTGGGAATTTTACTAACAATGACATTCAACTTGGAACTAGCCTTTTAGTTGGTGTCTTGCAGCGTTCATAATTTTCGGAAGGATTTAAGATTCTCTGCAGAGATGAATCGGTAAAGTCTTCAAAAAAGCTACGTTCATTAAATCCATTCGTCGATGAGTTTGGCCTGCTAATAGTTGGCGGCAGGCTGGACAACTCACTAGTAGATTTCATATCACATTTTATTTTTAGAAATATTTACATGTTGGTCCATAAAGTGTACTAGCTTCAATTCGGCAGCGGTTCTGGCCAATTGGAGGTCGAAAATTAGTAGCCAGCATCGCAAATAAATGCATTCGATGCTTCCGCATGAAGCCAATGATGTACAAACACATCATGGGATCTTTGCCACCTGATTGTGTTCAAAGAAACAGAACATTTGTAACCACTTGAATCGATGTCTGTGGTCTATTTTATTATAAAGCATCGGCCACCGATAAAATGTTACATTTGCATATTCTTTTGTTTTTCAACAAAGACATCTCATTTGGAGTTGGTATCTGATTTATTAACACAAGAGGAAAACCGAGAACAATTTGTTCGAACAATGCAACAAATTTCATTGGCGCTATGAACGAAACTGTTTTCAAGTGAAGTTCACATCATTGAAGTCAAAAAGCAATGTCTATCTGACTGTATAGGTTGGAGGTTCATACCGCCGCGCTCTCCGCACTTTGGCGATCTCTTGGAGGTGACAGAGAAGCTGGCAAAACATCATTTCATTCGAGCTGTTGGTTTATCCGAGCTAATTTTGGAAGAGCACCGCACTTTGGTGTGTGTCGCCCCATTCACATCAAAAGTAGAGCCTGATGTTACAGAGCTAAATATTAATCGCTTGGGTCGCTGGCAACGCGTTTGCTATATTCAACAAATATTCTGGAGGAAGTGGTCAAATGGGTATTTGTCGCTGCTTCAAGAGCGCGGCGAGTTGCTCCAGGAGCAATGGTACTTCTTCAAGACGACGGCTTTCTACCCCTTATGTAGCGTTTGTGTCGTGTGGAAGATGTCATCCCTGGTATAAATGGCACAGACATAACTAAGTGAGCTGTTGCTGTGCTTCCAGTAGAAAATTCATCAGTTGAAAGACCACGCCTTCAAACGGGGGGAGGATGTTCGCAGCAGCAATGAAGCAGGAGCTGCCCCAGTCGCATATACCTCAACAATTATTAAGCTAATAACAATCCGGTAAGATTTACTCTCTTTTTATTACATTTGCTATAATTATTTTTGCTACCTGCAATTGTCAAAGCAGAGCAGAACCTAATATTGTAAATTTTATTATCGCATTTTCACTTTGCTCGCACTACGCAATTAGAACGGCTATCAATCGGAAAACGAAAACCACATATAAGTCGTTGGTTCATTTTCGCACATAGGTCGACCTCTGACAAAAGTTGCTTCGAATTAATACTCTTTTTGAGTTTGCTAATTTAGTTGAGCCCAAATTTGGCTCACAACATATCGCTTTCGCATTCATAAAAAAAAGTAAAAACAAACAAAAAAAAACTTGCATCTCTATCTATCTTTCGTGTTTATATACATTGGCCATCATGATTTTGATATGGCCCAACCTTATAAGTGAACTGAGCTGTGAAAAAACTCTTCCCAACGCTTCGAGCACACAAACACTCACTTATGAGTCTCCGGTTATCACAACAATAATAAAACTCTCAATTTTTACAAACACAACATAAGCAACAGCTTCAACTTGTTCAATTATCAAAAATAATAATTTACCGCAATCTTAAAGCGGACTGCAACAAAATAAAAGTTCAAAAGCTCCAGCGATTCAGACAGGCTTAGATCGGTACATTCAAATAAACTGAAAGCAAAGCGATAAATCGAACTGAATAGAAAAGAATCATAAAAGCAAAACTGTATCGCCACTTAGTCGAACCAATTTTCAATTTAAATAACAATACAACTGACGCACCAAACATCACAGATTAAGGGCCGCCAATATATATCCGCTAGCAAAGCTGAAATAGTATTGTAAAAATAATAGCAAAACTCATTGGGAGCAATAACTTCCACAAAGTTGCTATTAGGAAAGGTACAATACACGAGACCGTGGTTCAAATTTACTCTGAACAAAATTATCGTTTAGTTTCGAAGTATTTCTCAGATTTGAAAATAAACTTATACACGTACCAACTCAAAAGCTCTAAAGGGCTTCAAATCGTGAAACAATTGTTTCTCCAAGCGAAATGATAAGCGTACTAAAAGAAAATGGATTTAATCAAAAAGTAGCCATAAATATAATTAACAAGAATAAAATTCCGCAGCTCATGTTCAATGTAGAGCTGGAACCCGAAAATAGGTCACATAATAGAAACGAGGTTCACCCAAATCTTCAGCTTTAAATATTTGCTGCACCGCAGAATTTCTCTGGAAGAATCTCACAAGAGCAATAGCTCGGTTCAATGCAGCAACTGCCAGGAGTTTGACCATACAAAGACATATAGTACACTACGCACTGCCTGCGTTGCCTGTGGAGAATACCTCTACATGCACCGCTAAGAAGTCCGATCGAAACTCAAAAATGGTTTGCAACTGTGGAGAAAATTACACGACTAACTATAGAGACTGCCTCTGCTCGCACACACCTCGTAGAGAGAATTGCACGCACTCCAAATTC
This sequence comes from Leucophenga maculata, assembly GCA_035044805.1. Classification (NCBI taxonomy): domain Eukaryota; kingdom Metazoa; phylum Arthropoda; class Insecta; order Diptera; family Drosophilidae; genus Leucophenga; species Leucophenga maculata. The sequence continues at coordinate 8,405 of JAWNNP010000068.1, read as the reverse complement.
TAACGATTTTACCACAACCACCCCTAATGTGTCCTTCGTTAATGCCCTGAAATAACGGCTAATGTCAGCTGAGCTAAAGTCATATGACCAAACTTTTTCCCACACGGTACCCGTGAGCCCTTTGTCCAAAATCCACAACAACAGAGCATAACCCAAAATGCTCTCAATGGTATCGGATCCATGATAGCATCAATGCAACAAAGCGTAATGCATTTCATGGCATTTATGCAAACCAGATTCAGATGCTTGCAGCCCAACAAAGCAAATACGACTTGCTTAAAAATAAATATATGTATGCCTCTGGAATTCAAAAAGTGTTTTTTGGCACAAAAAACGAATTCTTAAAATTTCTCGAAGAAAAATAGATTGATGTAATATGTCGGAACTGGTATACTCATTAGAAGACACATCATACACCATTCTCTACCGACATGTGCAAGTTATTAACTCCCAGACACATCAATACATGTTCAATCAAAGATTGGTGATCTAACAGTGTCGGCAATTTATTGCCTACCTATGGTTACGATATCCGAAAAACAATTTCTCGAAATCTTCAACACTCCACTTTATTGATTTATAGCCGCAGGTGATAACAGTGCCAAACATACACATTGGGGCTCAAGGCATTTTAATCCCAGAGGAAAGCAACTTTACAAAGCATTTAAACATACCAAAAACCTTAACATATTGGCCTACAGATTCGAAGAAAATTCCAAATCTCATTGATTTTGTAACGACACGAAGAATCTCAGGTTATCTAATATCGGCTGTAGATTCCTCATAGGATCATTCTCAAGTTCTTTTTAGCTTACTGGAGAGATATCAATTTAAAGATTTTTCCTTTAAACTCACTATATATAAAACCAATTGGCTCAAATATAATAAGTACATAAGCAGTCATATCGAGCTGAAGCCAGTAATAAGCAACGAACTCGATACTGAAAACTCTGTAAATGCCCTGAGTTCTGTACTCACTGCTGCAGCTCAATACTGATATCCACAACCATCCACAACCAATTTGATAAACCACAGCATAACCAAAAGCCATATAGAATGGCTAGTTCTAAAGAATCGGTGTCTACCCATCACGATATATCGAAGGTTTTTCTCCAAGCGTACATTAAATCTCCGGATGTAGTATCTACACACTTGAATGTGTGGGGACATAGAAAAGGAAGAAGTTTTCGCAACCCATTTAGGAAATATTGTTCAGCCAAATCCGTTAATTAACGCAATCATTCTTCCCTCTATTAAGCTTAGGAAATTCGTTGATCCAGTCAGAGTTCATACCAATAAAATACATAAAGTGATAAAAGCCCAGCTCAATCCCAAATAAGCCGCAGGTGATCTTTTAATTTCTCCAAAAATAATCATTGAGCTTCCCAGCCCAGCTCTTATATATATTACAATCTTGTTTAAAGCGATTTTCAAATGCGGATACTTTACAACTCAGTGGAAAGGATGAAACACACCCAGGATCATATAGGCCCTATACACATCGCACATGCCAACGGATCACAGACTCACAACATCCACATTTACCGATGACACAGCAATCTTAAGCAAGAAAATCAACTAAACGACCAGCCCAATAAAAGCAACTAGACGACCAGCAGACCAGCTCACTAATCTCGAGGAGTGGCTAGCCAAATGGCGTATAAAAGTCTAATGAGCAGAAAAGCAAACACGTTAAACTTGTCCATCTCTGACTCTAAGCATCATTGTGATCCAACAAGATGTCGAGCATCTCGGCATTTATCTCGAAAGACGACTCACTTATCGTAAACTAATTGAATCCAAGAAAACACAAATAGAGGTAAAAGCCAACTCCCTACACTGGCTTATAAATTCGCGGCCCCCCTTAAGCTTGTACTACAAAGTCCTCTTTTTCAACTCCGTATTAAAGCGCAGTTGAACGTACGGCTTACAATTATGGGACAATGCAAGTGTCAGTAATGTGGATATCTGAACTCTGACCCGGGTATATTCGTAATACTCACATTCACATTCCCAAATGTTAAAACTGAAAGATATCGATTCAATCAGAACATTGAATGCAAACTCAATTCTCACCCAAACCTATCCACTAGGGATACCCAATAACCAAACACGAATGAGGAGAAATGACCTCCCAGCCCTGTGATGTAGTCTTAGGTCCACTGTACCTACATAAGTCTACAATCGGAAGCTCAGTAATACTTGATTTTTTGAATTGAAAAATTATTGCTAGTCTCTTCGAAAGATTGAACAAACAAAATACTATAAAAAATTTAATTACAAAAGAATTTATTTATCAATGTAGATTTCAATAATGATTTGTGTGCACGCTCAGATGAAAGAAAAGGAAGGTCATTCTTACACGTCTCCGGTCATCCTCTATTTCGGCGTCCTCCAATTAAATTTGGGCCCCCAAGGAAACCATGCGTGCTTGAGCTCTTTAATCCATTCGAATGAGGGGACCAGCCCAGTGCAGCCGCTGGAATTTTGTGCGCTGGACAATGTCAACCTTATCGAATAGCTCGTACAGCTCTCGGCTCATACGAGACATCAACTCGACGCCGACTCTAATAGGACCAAAAATGTTTTTCCAAGAAACATTTGGTATATTAAAAACACCAGTTATTACCACGATATCATTTGCGCATAATGATTTTGAAATCAATTCAATAGCAGCAGTATGTTGGTATTATATACTGGTTTCAATGATGGCGGAATGTACTATATTTTTGATATGTCATAAACTTATCACAAAATGTTTCTGCGTTTAAAATGTTGGGTCCTAACCAAGTTTCAGCAAAAACAAGGATACCGGCATCAAAATCAGTGCTTTTAGGATATAAATCTACTAATTTGCTCTTCAGGCATCTTACATTTTGCAACTTTATAATGAAGGGAAAAATTTATTTAAATTCTTAAATTTTAGAGTTTGCGCAGGTGGGCGTGAGAAGTCTACAACACAACGCGAAAATGTACCTCTATTTTTCGTTTACCAAAGTTAAATCTGGCCAGAAATTAGCGGTATTTCGAAATACTCCAAAGGTGCGTTCAGTTTGCAAGTAGAAATATCTCTGGAGTATTTGATATTAAATTTTTGTACGGCAATGTCTTTCGATGATCGGAGTTGGAAGTAATAAAGTCAATTATGTCATCAGCAGTGGTCGCCTCGGTAAACCTGGATACAAACAAATGTTTTACTTTTTTATTACGATGTTGTCGGCAAAACCTCAATGTTTGGGGTTACTGTAAGATTTATTGACGACATAGAAGTTGTAGTTTGATCGCTGCTTACATTTAGCGTTACGCTAGGTGTTTGTGAGACTGAAGGTGCCGGTAAAAAGACCGTTCCAAGTGGTTTAGTCCATTCTGTGGCACTATCAAGTAATACCGCATTTGAATCACCAGTCGATGGCTCTTACAGTATTGGTGAGTTACCTAAAAATATTAATGGGGAGGTCGGTCAAGGTTCAATTGCTTGCGTAGTTCCAGCTGGCGTTTAGCCGTTGTCTTCCTCTTTGGCGATTGTTGAAAATCATATTTCCAAAAAGGTCCATATGCTTATCACGCTCAGCGAAGAGTTGCTTGACCATCTTGTTTATGGACGTCATGCTGCTGCTTACCATGTTAGACATGCGCGAAAACTCCCCAACACACTTTTGACAGGAACAATGAAACCCGCCGATCCAGTCCTTGTTCACGAGGTTAGCTCGAGCACAAGAGCAGTAATTCCGGCACATTTAATATGTGCAGAATTGACGCAAAGACAACAATGCAAAAATATTGTATCTGTACTTAGCAAGATGTGTGTGTACAGCAATTGGAGAAAAGTTTTGACCAAAAGATAAATTTTATCCAAACAATTTTAACTCAGTTTTTATACCTTTCGCAACCAATAGTTAAACACGTGATTCGCGGCTTTGTAAAATCACTCATCGAAGGAGTGAAAAGGACGGTCAAATATTATTTATTCGGATTTTTTTTAATCCGATGGCTTTTGAACTTGATTTAAGGACCAAGGCAGCACACAACCCTGCTTACACATTGTTGTTAGCTTACTATTAAAACATTAGTTTCTCTCACTAGAATCATTTCTTAAACAATCGCTGTCGCTTTTTTTTTTAAATGCAGCATAAATGTAATTTTGAGTTAATGCGTGACAATGGTTTTCGTTTCGATTTAACCAAATGTACGTCTCCCTGTACCGGGCCTAGTTTTAATTGTAAGTGTTTCATAATACTTCAAATTAATTTTAAAGTGGAGATTTTTAAACAAGGTCAAAGGTCGATGAGTTTTACTCACTTTACACAGAATATTTTGTTGCTGAAATTTCCCTATTTTTTCATTACTCATTAAGTAAGCTGTTAAGAGACTTGGTGTGAATATCATAATTAATTATAGCCACGTCGTCAAATAAACGAAGAAATAAAATTTTCGCATCTCATCAATAAATTGATGTAGAGGTACGAGATTCGAATCATATTGATAGCATCGGGAAAAATACTCCACGTTCCATATTGATGAAAATCCAAATTTGTCGTACTTCGATCTGAAACATTTGTAATTGGCATCGGCCAAATTGAGAGAAAAACTAAAGTTTACGACTGACACAGTAAGAATTAGTTCTTTTTGTGTTCGTGGATTTGTGAAAGTGGGCGCATGCAACGTAGCGAAGAAGAAAGAAGATAGAAAGTTGATTTTACATGTTTCCATATATTTTTATGAAAAATATGAAAATGAATCAACACTATCTATTGAATCATATAAAAATAGGATGCACTACTTACCGGCAGCGATAATGTGAAAAACACACGGAGTACGTTGTCGACCAATTTTATTAGTAGCTATACACAGCAATGTACCATAATCGAGCTCAGTTATTGGCGTATACGTAACGGTTGAAGAGGTACCTTTTATACAAGATTTTTATTAAATATATATATGATACAAGTGATAGCAAAATTTGAGTATATATTTACCTGCTCTTGCAATATGGTTCGTGGCGACGTCAATACTTTCAGCGGAATTATTAAATGTCCAACTAAACTCAACCTCAGGGGGATTGGCATCAACGGTACATTTTATTTTTGCATCTTCTTGCTTTGCTACACCATAAATTCGGGGCTGGTTTGGTGCACAGGTTGGTGCATCTTTTAAATGATAATACAACATTATTTACATTTAAATATATTTATTTTAAGCAAAAACTTACATAAAATGTCTAAAGCAAATGGCGCGCTAATACCTTCTCCCTCTGCATTAAATCCTACACAAGAATAATTTCCAGCAGTCGATCTACTTACACCTTGGAGAACTAATGAATGATTGCTGACAATAACGCCCTGAGATATATTATGAGGCAACGGCCGATCCTGATTAAAGAAAGAAAACAATAGTTCGATGACTTTGGTACAACTTAAGCTTTAATACCATTCACACAATATTTAAAATGTACTAGCAATTATGTATCCCAACAAAATAAAAACAAAAAACAGAAAAATATTTTCATTCAAAAACCCAGAAACGAAGATTTTTATAGATACTACCCCAAAACATAAGAATTGCCACGCTCTTTGAACACACAATGGGCCACATTTTTTAATGGTCCGATTTAAGCCCTAATGGAATATATCAAACACCGAATTTTTATACGATTTAACAACAACAGAAACCATACAAAAACCATCAAAGCAGTGAGACACTTTTTTGGATAGTTTACACCTAAAAATTCAAATAAATGATGGGTTTGTATTGTATTTTTCATACTACAAATTTTCATACAAAAGAAAAATAGTACATACAATAAGTTTAGGAAAAAAAAAACATGCAGCAACTTAGAATTGGCTTGATCAAATTGACTCATTGAACTCAATATATAATCAAGAACATATACACTAAATGGGGTATAAATGTGTGAATGGTATAGGGATTGAAAAAAAATTAAAGAATAAAACTATACAAACATTGTGACGCCATTCTATACGAAAAACTTGAGGATGTGCCACCACTAAGCAGTCAAAATACACATCGGTTCCCTCTCTAATAGTATTTCGATCAAGCGATGTGCCAAGCCGAACATAAGCCTCTGGTATATCTGACAAATAAAATAGTACGTCAGAAAGGCCAATATAAGAACTTTCCTAAAAAATACTTACACTGTATATCGAGTTTCCAACCATCCTCAAGTGGTTCGGATGGCACGGCATGATTGTAAGCTTTGCAAGAAAGGTATTTACCAGCGTCAGATTTACTGAGTGTTATCGATAAGGTGCTTGTTGTTTGATTTCCGTCGCTTGAAGTCTAGAACGTTCACATACATATTTAATGTTAAATAAATATATTGGAATAGTTACTATATTAGGATAATAAGTAAATAAACAGGCTGTTTAATTCAACCATAAATTTTATTTTAAAATTTATAAAATATATATGATATATTAAAATTTACTTTAGTTTAAGTAAATCGAAAGTTTTGGGTGTTTAATTCAAAAATTATCTATTTATTAAATTATTTTTAACACTTCGTTAAATGTAATTTTTAGTTGCACAGTTTAATTATTTCAAAGAAAAACTAACGTTACACTATGTATGTATATCGATTATTACGTTGCGAAAGAAAATAAGGAGCGGTGTGAGCGATTCAGAGGTTTATGATCAATTATGTCCGTTTACCGCGCAATGCGGATTATAAAGGACGAAATAGACGCCGTCAACTGTAACTATGTATCAGTTTTGGCGGGTTCTCATCACAATTACGCTCACACACAATATTGTTAGTGTATTAATCAATATACAACAGTTACTAATAATGGGAAATATTAATTACACTGCTATACAAATTTTCAATTAACTTTAAGTTTCAAATAGAAATCAAAGTAGCAAACAGTATGTATCTAAAATGTTCAAATAATTCAACACCGGCCGCGTCGAAAGGCTAAGAGGCTTCAATAGGTAGAGGCGCCAGCTTATGCATAGCACGACGTAAAGTGCCCTTGCTGGTTCTAACGTCGACGACCCTCACTTTACCATCCAACCCTTGGTGTATTTCGGATATTCGGCCCATCATCCATTGTTGAGGAGGAAGATTATCCTCCGCTATCAACACCAGCATTCCACGCTGAACGTTGGGTTGATCGTGAATCCACTTAGCTCGAACTTGCAGGCCAAGCAGATATTCCCTGGACCATCGTTGCCAAAATTTTGACTTGAGACAAGATACAAGCTGCCATCTTCGTAGACAACTCTTGTGGGAATCTGTCGTTTGGTCGACAGGAAGTGCTCTCAATGGACCTCCTATCAACAGATGAGCTGGCGTTAATGCTTCGCCATCGTTGGGATCTTGGCTGAGTGGACATAACGGTCTGGAATTGAGTACCGCCTCGATACCCACCAAATAAGTCCCCAACTCTTCCGCCGTAAGAAGCTCGTTACCCAAAGTTCGTAGTAGCAGACCTTTGGCAGATTTGACGCCCGCCTCCCATAAGCCACCAAAATGAGGTGCCCTAGGAGGTATAGAGACGAAGTTGCAGCCTTCTTCGGAGCAGTAGTTTGTAATCGTCTTGCTTTCGGCGTCGAACACCTCGACGTCCTACAAATCTTCGAAGACAAGATAGGAAAGTATCAGTAGATAAATCGCTAACTACTTCTAAATAAATTGCCTTTGAAGCAAAGCACACAAATACAGCTACGTATGATTTGTACGGTTGTTTTCCTCAAAGTCTGTATGTCGTTTCTATTGGTCTACTCTACATATACTAAATGGTCGAATTGCACGCATTCGATCAGCTGGTAATTGCCCCATAATTTGAGAAAGTAGTTTCGGCTTGTATTTAAAACAATGTATGCATGAGCGAACGGTTTTACGACATAATTCTTGGGCGTTAACTAGCCATATTTGCTCTCGTAATAAACCTACTAAAGCCCTTGGTCCTGCATGAAACTTCCGAATGTGCAGAAATTTCAAAAAAGTTTTTATGAACTGCGATTTTTTCCCTAGCAAAAGAGGAAACTTTGTATCGTAAGAAAGTGGTGACTTCAGTAATCGTCCACCTACTCTAATCAACGAAAATTATATATTTTCTTCTTTCGTCTCATGCAAAAACGGATTTAATTTTTAAATATTCGAAGGTAGTGTAGATTCTTTCCGAATTCTTTTTATTTCCTCATGAAATTCGCTTCTTTGGACAATTTGGACTATTTTATTAAGTGCCATGTTCATTTCGTGAGCTGTTGGTAGCATTTCGAACTGCGAATTACGATTTCGACATGCTTTTATAAATCTCATTATATAGACGAAAACTCGAACAACTTTTAAGTGAGATGAAGACTTTTCGATAACTTCAAGCAAATCATTTGTATTTTCTGAAGCTATATATATTCCTGCTGACTTACGCACCTCCAGATTCTGA
>JAWNNP010000066.1:0-18950 GCA_035044805.1 Leucophenga maculata | reverse complement strand
AATAATGCCTTTAACCCCGTTGAATTGGCGTACCAAGAGTATGCGCCCTAATTCTTGCAAACAGTGCCATTAACCCCGTTGAATTGGCGGACCAAGAGGACACGCCCTAATTCTTGCAAATAATGCTATTAACCCCGTTGAATTGGCAGAACGAGAGTTCGCGCCCAAATTCTTGCAAATAATGCTATGAACCCCGTTGAATTGGCGGACCTAGAGGACGCTCCCCAATCCTTGCAAACAGTGCTATTAACACCGTTGAATTGGCGGACCAAGAGAATGCGCCCTAATTCTTGCAAATAATGCCTTTAACCCCGTTGAATTGGCGTACCAAGAGTATGCGCCCTAATTCTTGCAAGCAGTGCTATTAACCCTGATGAATTGGCGGACGAAGAGTAAGCGCCGTAATACTTGTAAATAATGCTGTGTACTTCGTTGAATTGGCTGACCAAGAGGACACGCGCTAGTTCTTGCTATTAAACCCGTTGAATTGGCGGACCAAGAGGTGGCGCCCTAATTCTTGCCCGTTGAATTGGCGGACCTAGAGGACGCTCCCCAATCCTTGCAAACAGTGCTTTTAACCCCATTGATTTAGCGGACCAAGAGAACGCGCCCTAATTTTTGCAAATTATGCCATTAACCCCGTTGAATTGGCGTACCAAGAGTACGCTCCCCAATTCTTGCTATTTACCCCGTTTAATTGGCGGACCAAGAATACGCGCTCTAATTCTTGTAAATAATGCTTCTAACCCCGTTGAATTGGCGGACCAAGATATCACGCTCTAAATCTTGCAAACAGTGCTATTAACCCCTTTGAATATGCGGACCAAGAGAAAGCACCATAATTCTTGTAAACAATGCTATTGAGACAGTTGAATTGGCGGGCCAGGAGTACGCGCTCTAATTCTTGCAAATAATCCTATTCTTGCAAACAGTGCTATTAACCCCGTTGAATTGGGTGACCAAGAGGACGCGCTCTAATTCTTGCAATCAGAGGTATTAACCCCGTTGAATTAGCGGACCAAGAGTATGCGCTCTAATTCTTGCAAATATTGCTGTTAACTACGTTGAATTGGCGAGCCAATGGGACGCTCCCTAATTCTTGCACACAGTGCTATTAACCCCGTTGAATTGGGTGACTAAGAGGACGCACTCGAATTCTTTAAAACAGTGCTATTAACCCCGTTGAATTGGCGGATTACGAGGACGTACGCTAATCTTTGTAAATAATGCTTATAACCCCTTTAAAATGGTGGATCAAGGGGACGCACCCTAATTCTTGCAAACAGTGCTATTAACCCTGTTGATTTGGCGAACCAAGCGGAGGCGCCCTAATTTTTATAAAAATTGCTGTTAACTCCGTTGAATTGGCGTACCAATAGTACATGGCATAATTCTTGCAAACAGTGCTATTAACCCCGTTGAAATGGCGGACCAAGCGGAAGCGCCCTATTACTTGTAAATACTGCTGTGTACTGCGTTGTATTCGCAGACCAAGAGGACGCGCGCTAGTTCTTGCAAACAGTGCTATTAACTCCGTTGAATTGGCTGACCAAGAGGACGCGCCCTAATTCTTGCAAACAGTGCTATTAATCAAGTTGAATTGGCGGACCAAGAGAATGCGCCCTAATTCTTGCAAATAATGCCATTAACCCCGTTGAATTGGCGTTCCAAGAGTACGCGCCCTAATTCTTGTAAACAGTGCTATTAACCCCGTTTAATTGGGTGACCAAGAGGACGCGCTCTAATTCTTCAAAACAGTGCTATTAACCCCGTTGAATTGGCGGATCACGAGGATGTACCCTAATCTTTGTAAATAATGCTAATAACCCCTTTAAATTGGCGGATCAAGGGGACGCGCCCTTAATCTTGTAAATGATGCTATTAACCCCGATGAATTGGCGGACATAGAGGACGCTTCCCAATCCTCGCAAACAGTGCTATTAACCCCGTTGAATTGGCGTACCAAGAGTTCGCGCCCTAATTCTTGCAAACAGTGTTATTAACCCCGTTGAATTGGCGGACCAAGAGGACGCGCCCTAATTCTTGTAGATAATGCTATTAACCCCGATGAATTGGCGGACGAAGAGTGCGCGCCCTTATTCTTGTAGATAATGGTGTTTACGCCGATGAATTGGCGGAAGAAGAGTGCGCGCCCTAGTACTTGTAAATAATGCTGTGTACTCCGTTGAATTCGCGGACCAATAGGACGCGATCTAGTTCTTGAAAACAGTACTATTAACTTCGTTGAATTGGCTGACCAAGAGGACGCGCCCTAATATTTGCAAATAATGCTATTAACCCCTTTGAATTGGCGGACCAAGCGGACGCTCCCCAATCCTTGCAAACAGTGCTATTAACCCCGTTGAATTGGCGGACCAAGAGAATGCGCCCTAATTCTTGCAAATAATGCCATTAACCCCGTTGAATTGGCTTACCAAGAGTACGCTCCCTAATTCTTGCAAACAGTGCTATTAACACCGTTGAATTGGCGGACCAACAGGACGCGCCCTAATTCTTGTAGATAATGCTATTAACCCCGATGAATTGGCGGACGACGACTGCATGCCCTAATTCTTGCAAATATTGCCATTTACCCCGTTGAATTGGCATACCAAGAGTACGCGCCCTAATTCTTGCAAAAAGTGCCATTAACCCCGTTGAATTGGGTGACCAAGAGGACACGCTCTAATTCTTGAAAACAGTGCTATTAACCCCGTTGAATTGGCGGATCACGAGGACGTACCCTAATCTTTGTAAATAATGCTAATATCCACTTAAAACTGGTGTATCAAGGGAACGCGCGCCCTAAATCTTGTAAATGATGCTATTAACCCCGTTGAATTGGCGGACCTAGAGGACGCTCCCCAATCCTTGCAAACAGTGCTACTAACACCGTTGAATTGGCGGACCAAGAGAATGCGCCCTAATTCTTGCAAACAGTGTTATTAACCCCTTTGAATTGGCGGATCAAGAGGACGCGCCCTAATTCTTGTAGATAATGCTAATAACACCGGTGAATTGGCGGTCCTAGAGGACGCTCCCCAATCCTTGCAAGCAGTGCTATTAATCAAGTTGAATTGGCGGACCAAGAGAATGCGCACTAATTCTTGCAAATAATGCCATTAACCCCGTTGAATTGGCGTTCCAAGAGTACGCGCCCTAATTCTTGTAAACAGTGCTATTAACCCCGTTTAATTGGGTGACCAAGAGGACGCGCTCTAATTCTTGAAAACAATGCTATTAACCCCGTTGAAATGGTAGATCACGAGGATGTACCCTAATCTTTGTAAATAATGCTAATAACCCCTTTAAACTGGCGCATCAAGGGGACGCGCCCTTAATCTTGTAAATGATGCTATTAACCCCGATGAATTGGCGGACATAGAGGACGCTCCCCAATCATCGCAAACAGTGCTATTAACCCCGTTTAATTGGCGTACCAAGAGTACGCGCCCTAATTCTTGCAAACAGTGCTATTAACCCCGTTGAATTGGCGGACCAAGAGGACGCGCCCTAATTCTTGTAGATAATGCTATTAACCCCGATGAATTGGTGGACGAAGAGTGCGCGCCCTAATTCTTGTAGATAATGCTGTTTACCCCGATGAATTGGCGGAAGAAGAGTGCGCGCCCTAGTACTTGTAAATAATGCTGTGTACTCCGTTGAATTCGCGGACCAATAGGACGCGAGCTAGTTCTTGAAAACAGTACTATTAACTTCGTTGAATTGGCTGACCAAGAGGACGCGCCCTAATATTTGCAAATAATGCTATTAACCCATTTGAATTGGCGGACCAAGCAGACGCTCCCCAATCCTTGCAAACAGTGGTATTAACCCCGTTGAATTGGCGGACCAAGAGAATGCGCCCTAATTTTTGCAAATAATGCCATTAACCCCGTTGAATTGGCGTACCAAGAGTATGCGCCCTAATTCTTGCAAACAGTGCTATTAACACCGTTGAATTGGCGGACCAAGAGGATGCGCCCTAATTCTTGTAGATAATGCTATTAACCCCGATAAATTGGCGGACGACGACTGCATGCCCTAATTCTTGTAGATAATGCTGTTAAATACGTTTAATTGGCGAACCAAGAGGACGCGCCCTAATTCTTGCAAATAATGCTATTAACCCCGTTGAATTGGAGAGCGACGAGTATGCGCCCTAATTCTTGCAAACAGTGCTATTAACCCCGTTGAATTGGGTGACCAAGAGGACGCGCTCGAATTCTTGAAAACAGTACTATTAACCCGGTTGAATTGACCAAGAGGACGCGCCCTAATTCTTGTAGATAGTGCTATTAACCCCGATGAATTGGCGGACGAAGAGTGCGCGCCCTTATTCTTGTAGATAATGCTATTAACCCCGATGAGTTGGTGGACGAAGAGTGCGCGCCCTAATACTTGTAAATATTGCTGTGTACTTCGTCGTATTCGCGGACCAACAGGACGCGCGCTAGTTCTTGCACATAGTGCTATTAACCCCGTTGAATTGGCGGACAAAGAGGAGACTCCCTAATTTTTGGAAATAATGCTGTTAACCCCATTGAAATGGCGAATCAACAGGACGTACCCTAATCCTTGTAAATAATGCTAATAACCCCTTTATTTTAGCGGATCAAGAGGACGCGCTCTAATTCTTGCACATATTGCTATTAACTTCGTTGAATTGGCGCAACGAGAGTGCGCGCCCTAATTCTTGCAAGTAATGCTATTAACCCCGTTGAATTGGCGGACCAAGAGGACGCTCCCCAATCCTTGCAAGCAGTGCTATTAACATCGTTGAATTGGCGGACAAAGAGGAGGCGCCCTATTTCTCGTTGAATTGGCGTACCAAGAGTACGTGCAATAATTCTTGCAAACAGTGCTATTAACCCCGTTGAATTGGCGGACCAACAGGACGCACCCTAATTCTTGTAGATAATGCTATTAACCCCGATGAATTGGCGGACGAAGTGTGCGCGCCCTAATACTTGTAAATAATGCTGTGGACTCCGTTGAATTCGCGGACCAATAGGACGCGAGCTAATTCTTGAAAACAGTACTATTAACTTCGTTGAATTGGCTGACCAAGAGGACGCGCCCTAATATTTGCATATAATGCTATTAACCCCTTTGAATTGGCGGACCAAGCGAACGCTCCCCAATCCTTGCAAACAGTGCTATTAACCCCGTTGAATTGGCGGACCAAGAGAATGCGCCCTTATTCTTGCAAATAATGCCATTAACCCCGTTGAATTGGCGTACCAAGAGTACGCGCCCTAATTCTTGCAAACAGTGCTATTAACACCGTTGAATTGGCGGACCAACAGGACGCGCCCTAATTCTTGTAGATAATGCTATTAACCCAGATGAAATGGCGGACGACGACTGCATGCCCTAATTCTTGCAAATAATGCCATTTACCCCGTTGAATTGGCATACCAAGAGTACGCGCCCTAATTCTTGCAAACAGTGCTATTAACCCCGTTGAATTGGGTGACCAAGAGGACACGCTCTAATTCTTGAAAACAGTGCTATTAACCCCGTTGAATTGGCGGATCACGAGGACGTACCCTAATCTTTGTAAATAATGCTAATATCCCCTTAAAACTGGTGTATCAAGGGAACGCGCCCTAAATCTTGTAAATGATGCCATTAACCCCGTTGAATTGGCGGACCTAGAGGACGCTCCCCAATCCTTGCAAACAGTGCTATTAACACCGTTGAAATGGCGGGCCAAGAGAATGCGCCCTAATTCTTGCAAACAGTGTTATTAACCCCGTTAAATTGGCGGATCAAGAGGACGCGCCCTAATTCTTGTAGATAATGCTAATAACACCGATGAATTGGCGGTCCTAGAGGACGCTCCCCAATCCTTGCAAGCAGTGCTATTAATCAAGTTGAATTGACGGACCAAGAGAATGCGCCCTAATTCTTGCAAATAATGCCATTAACCCCGTTGAATTGGCGTTTCAAGAGTACGCGCCCTAATTCTTGTAAACAGTGCTATTAACCCCGTTAAATTGGGTGACCAAGAGGACGCGCTCTAATTCTTGAAAACAGTGCTATTAACCCCGTTGAATTGGTGGATCACGAGGATGTACCCTAACCTTTGTAAATAATGCTAATAACCCCTTTAAACTGGCGGATCAAGGGGACGCGCCCTTAATCTTGTAAATGATGCTATTAACCCCGATGAATTGGCGGACATAGAGGACGCTCCCCAATCCTCGCAAACAGTGCTATTAACCCCGTTGAATTGGCGTACCAAGAGTACGCGCCCTAATTCTTGCAAACATTGCTATTAACCCCGTTGAATTGGCGGACCAAGAGGACGCGCCCTAATTCTTGTAGATAATGCTATAAACCCCGATGAATTGGCGGACGAAGAGTGCGCGCCCTAATTCTTGTAGATAATGCTGTTTACCCCGATGAATTGGCGGAAGAAGAGTGCGCGCCCTAGTACTTCTAAATAATGCTGTGTACTCCGTTGAATTCGCGGACCAATAGGACGCGAGCTAGTTCTTGATAACAGTACTATTAACTTCGTTGAATTGGCTGACCAAGAGGACGCACCCTAATATTTGCAAATAATGCTATTAACCCCTTTGAATTGGCGGACCAAGCGGACGCTCCCCAATCCTTGCAAACAGTGCTATTAACCCCGTTGAATTGGCGGACCAAGAGAATGCGCCCTAATTCTTGCAAATAATGCCATTAACCCCGTTGAATTGGCGTACCAAGAGTACGCGCCCTAATTCTTGCAAACAGTGCTATTAACACCGTTGAATTGGCGGACCAACAGGACGCGCCCTAATTCTTGTAGATAATGCTATTAACCCCGATTAATTGGCGGACGACGACTGCATGCCCTAATTCTTGTAGATAATGCTGTTAACTACGTTGAATTGGCGAACCAAGAGGACGCGCCCTAATTCTTGCAAATAATGCTATTAACCCCGTTGAATTGGAGAGCCAAGAGTATGCGCCCTAATTCTTGCAAACAGTGCTATTAACCCCGTTGAATTGGGTGACCAAGAGGACGCGCTCTAATTCTTGAAAACAGTACTATTAACCCGGTTGAATTGACCAAGAGGACGCGCCCTAATTCTTGTAGATGATGCTATTAACCCCGATGAATTGGCGGACGAAGAGTGCGCGCCCTTATTCTTGTAGATAATGCTATTAACCCCGATGAGTTGGTGGACGAAGAGTGCGCGCCCTTATACTTGTAAATATTGCTGTGTACTTCGTCGTATTCGCGGACCAAGAGGACGCGCGCTAGTTCTTGCACATAGTGCTATTAACCCCGTTGAATTGGCGGACAAAGAGGAGACTCCCTAATTCTTGCAAATAATGCTGTTAACCCCATTGAAATGGCGAATCAACAGGACGTACCCTAATCCTTGTAAATAATGCTAAAAATCCCTTTATTTTAGCGGATCAAGAGGACGCGCTCTAATTCTTGTACATATTGCTATTAACCCCGTTGAATTGGCGCAACGAGACTGCGCTCCCTAATTCTTGCAAGTAATGCTATTAACCCCGTTGAATTGGCGGACCAAGAGGACGCTCCCCAATCCTTGCAAGCAGTGCTATTAACACCGTTGAATTGGCTGACAAAGAGGAGGCGCCCTATTTCTCGTTGAATTGGCGTACCAAGAGTACGTGCAATAATTCTTGCAAACAGTGCTATTAACCCCGTTGAATTGGCGGACCAAGAGGACGCACCCTAATTCTTGTAGATAATGCTATTAACCCCGATGAATTGGCGGACGAAGAGTGCGCGCCCTAATTCTTGTAGATTATGCTATTAACCCCTATGAATTGGCGGACGAAGTGTGCGCGCCCTAATACTTGTAAATAATGCTGTGGACTACGTTGAATTCGCGGACCAAGCGGACGCGAGGTAGTTCTTGCACATAGTGCTATTAACTCTGTTGAATTGGCTGACCAAGGAGATATGCCCTAATTCTTGCAAATAATTCTATTAACCACGATGATTTTCCGGACGAAGAGTGCGCGCCCTAATACTTGTAAATATTGCTGTGTACTCCATCGTATTCGCGGACCAAGAGGACGCGCGCTAGTTCTTGCATATAGTGCTATTAGCCCCGTTGAATTGGCGGACAAAGAGGAGACGCCCTAATTCTTGCAAATAATGCTGTTAACCCCATTGAAATGGCGAATCAACAGGACGTACCCTAATCCTTGTAAATAATGCTAATAACCCCTTTATTTAAGCGGATCAAGTGGACGCGCCCTAGTTCTTGCAAATAATGCCATTAACCCCGTTGAATTGGAGAGCCTAGAGTATGCGCCCTTATTCTTGCAAACAGTGCTATTAACCCCGATGAATTGGCGGACCAAGAGGACGCTCCCCAATCCGTGCAAGCAGTGCTATTAACACCGTTGAATTGGTGGACAAAGAGGAGGCGCCCTATTTCTCGTTGAATTGGCGGACCAAGAGTACGTGCCCTAATTCTTGCAAACAGTGCTATTAACACCGTTGAATTGGCGGACCAAAAGGACGCACCCTAATTCTTGTAGATAATGCTAATAACCCCGATGAATTGGCGGACGAAGAGTGCGCGCCCTAATTCATGTAGATTATGCTTTTAACCCCGATGAATTGGCGGACGAAGAGTGCGCGCCCTAATACTTGTAAATATTGCTGTGGACTACGTTGAATTCGCGGACCAAGAGGACGCGAGGTAGTTCTTGCACATAGTGCTATTAACTCTGTTGAATTGGCTGACCAAGAGGATATGCCCTAATTCTTGCAAATAATTCTATTAACCACGATGATTTTCCGGACGAAGAGTGCGCGCCCTAATACTTGTAAATATTGCTGTGTACTCCATCGTATTCGCGGACCAAGAGGACGCGCGCTAGTTCTTGCACATAGTGCTATTAACTCTGTTGAATTGGCTGACCAAGAGGATATGCCCTAATTCTTGCAAATAATTCTATTAACCACGATAATTTTTCGGACGAAGAGTGCGCGCCCTAATACTTGTAAATATTGCTGTGTACTCCATCGTATTCGCGGACCAAGAGGACGCGCTCTAGTTCTTGCATATAGTGCTATTAGCCCCGTTGAATTGGCGGACAAAGATGAGACGACCTAATTCTTGCAAATAATGCTGTTAACCCCATTGAGTAATGCTAATAACCCCTTTATTTTAGCGGATCAAGTTTACGCGCCCTAATTCTTGTAAATATTGCTATTAACCCCGTTGAATTCGCGCAACGAGAGTTCGCGCCCTAATTCTTGCAAGTAATGCTATTAACCCCGTTGAATTGGCGGACCAAGAGGACGCTCCCCAATCCTTGCAAGCAGTGCTATTAACACCGTTGAATTGGCGGACAAAGAGGAGGCGCCCTAATTCTCGTTGAATTGGCGTACCAAGAGAACGTGCCCTAATTCTTGCAACAGTGCTTTTAACCCCGTTGAATTGGCGGACCAAGAGGACGCACCCTAATTCTTGTAGATAATGCTATTAACCCCGATGAATTGGCGGTTGAAGAGTGCGCGCCCTAATTCATGTAGATTATGCTATTAACCCCGATGAATTGGCGGACAAAGAGTGCGCGCCCTAATACTTGCAAATAATGCTTTGGACTACGTTGAATTCGCGGACCAATAGGACGCTAGGTAGTTCTTGCACATAGTGCTATTAGCTCTGTTGAATTGGCGTACCCTAATTCTTGCAAATAATGCTATTAACCCCGTTGAATTGGCGGACCAAGAGGACGCACCCTTAGTCTTGTAGATAATGCTATTAACCCCGATGAATTGGCGGACGAAGAGTGCGCGCCCTAATTCATATAGATTATGCTATTAACCCTGATGAATTGGCGGACTAAGTGTGCGCGCCCTAATACTTGTAAATAATGCTGTGGACTACGTTGAACTCGCGGACCAGGAGGACGCGAGGTAGTTCTTGGACATAGTGCTTGTAACTCTGTTGAATTGGCTGACCAAGAGTGTATGCCCTAATTCTTGCAAATAATTCTATTAACCCCGATGAATTGGCGGACGAAGAGTGCGCGCCCTTATTCTTGTAGATAATGCTATTAACCCCGATGAGTTGGTGGACGAAGAGTGCGCGCCCTAATACTTGTAAATATTGCTGTGTACTTCGTCGTATTCGCGGACCAAGAGGACGCGCGCTAGTTCTTGCACATAGTGCTATTAACCCCGTTGAATTGGCAGACAAAGAGGAGACTCCCTAATTCTTGCAAATAATGCTGTTAACCCCATTGAAATGGCGAATCAACAGGACGTACCCTAATCCTTGTAAATAATGCTAAAAACCCCTTTATTTTAGCGGATCAAGAGGACCCGCGCTAGTTCTTGCACATAGTGCTATTAGCCCCGTTGAATTGGCGGACAAAGAGGAGATGCCCTTATTCTTGCAAATAATGCTGTAAACCCCATTGAATAATGCTAATAACCCCTTTATTTTAGCGGATCAAGTGGACGCGCCTTAATTCTTGTAAATATTGCTATTAACCCCGTTGAATTGGCGCAACGAGAGTTCGCGCCCTAATTCTTGCAAGTAATGCTTTTAACCCCGTTGAATTGGCGGACCAAGAGGACGCTCCCCAATCCTTGCAAGCAGTGCTATTAACACCGTTGAATTGGCGGACAAAGAGGAGGCGCCCTAATTCTCGTTGAATTGGCGTACCAAGAGTACGTGCACTAATTCTTGCAAACAGTGCTATTAACCCCGTTGAATTGGCGGACCAAGAGGACGCACCCTAATTCATGTAGATTATGCCAATAACCCCGATGATTTGGCGGACGAAGAGTGCGCGCCCTAATACTTGTAAATATTGCTGTGGACTACGTTGAATTCGCGGACCAAGATGACTCGAGGTAGTTCTTGCACATAGTGCTATTAACTCTGTTGAGTTGGCGGACGAAGAGTGCGCGCCCTAATACTAGTAAATAATGCTGTGTATTCCGTTGTATTCGCGGACCAAGAGGACGCGCGCTAGTTCTTGCACTTATTGCTATTAACCCCGTTGAATTGGCGGACCAAGAGGAAGCGCCCTAATTCTTGCAAATAATGCTGTTAACCCCATTGAAATGGCGAATCAACAGGACGTACCCTAATCCTTGTAAATAATGCTAATAACCCCTTTATTTTAGCGGATTAAGAGGGCGCGCCCTAATTCTTGTAAATATTGCTGTAAACTCCTTTGAATTATTGGATCAAGAGGACGCGCCCTAATTCTCGAAAGCAGTGCTATTAACTTCGTTGAATTGGCGGGCGAAGTGGACGCGCCCTAATTCTTGCAAATAATGCTGTTAACCCCATTGAATTGGTGCAACGAGAGTTCGCGCCCAAATTCTTGCAAATAATGCTATTAACCCCGTTGAATTGGCGGACCAAGAGGACGCTCCCCAATCCTTGCAAGCAGTGCTATTAACACCGTTTAATTGGCGGACAAAGAGGAGGCGCCCTAATCCTCGTTGAATTGGCGTACCAACAGTACGTGCCCTAATTTTTGGAAACAGTGCTATTAACCCCGTTGAATTGGTGGACCAAGAGGACGCACCCTAATTCTTGTAGATAATGCTATTAACCCCGATGAATTGGCGGACGAAGAGTGCGCGCCCTAATTCATGTAGATTACGCTATTAACCCCGATGAATTAGCGGACGAAGAGTGCGCGCCCTAATACTTGTAAATATTGTAGTTCTTGCACATAGTGCTATTAACCCCGTTGAATTGGCGGACAAAGAGGAGACGCCCTAATTCTTGCAAATATTGCTGTATAATTCGTTGAATTGTTGGACCAAGAGGACGCTCCCCAATCCTTGCAAGCAATGCTATTTACCCCGTTGAATTGGCGTACAAAGAGTAGGCGCCCAAATTCTCTTTGAATTGGCGTATCAAGAGTACGTGCCCTGATTCTTGCAAACAGTGCCATTAACCCCGTTGAGTTGGCGTACTAAGCGGACGCACCTTAATTCTTGTAAAAAAGCCTGTTAACTCCGTTGAATTGGCTTACCAATGGAACGCGCCCTAATCCTTGCAAATAATGCTATTAACCTCGTCGAATTGGCGGACCAAGAGGACGCGCCCTAATTCTTGCAAATAATGCTGTTAACCCCATTGAAATGGCGAATCAACAGGACGCGCCCTAATTCTTGTAAATATTGCTGTAAACTCCTTTGAATTATTGGATCAAGAGAACGCGCCCTAATTCTCGAAAGCAGTGCTATTAACTTCGTTGAATTGGCGGGCGAAGTGGACGCGCCCTAATTCTTGCAAATAATGCTATTAACCCCATTGAATTGGTGCAACGAGAGTTCGCGCCCAAATTCTTGCAAATAATGCTATTAACCCCGTTGAATTGGCGGACCAAGAGGACGCTCCCCGATCCTTGCAAGCAGTGCTATTAACACCGTTGAATTGGCGGACAAAGAGGAGGCGCCCTAATCCTCGTTGAATTGGCGTACCAACAGTACGTGCCTTAATTCTTGGAAACAGTGCTATTAACCCCGTTGAATTGGCGGACCAAGAGGACGCACCCTAATTCTTGTAGATAATGCTATTAACCCCGATGAATTGGCGGACGAAGAGTGCGCGCCCTAATTCTTGTAGATTATGCTATTAACCCCTATGAATTGGCGGACGAAGTGTGCGCGCCCTAATACTTGTAAATAATGCTGTGGACTACGTTGAATTCGCGGACCAAGCGGACGCGAGGTAGTTCTTGCACATAGTGCTATTAACTCTGTTGAATTGGCTGACCAAGGAGATATGCCCTAATTCTTGCAAATAATTCTATTAACCACGATGATTTTCCGGACGAAGAGTGCGCGCCCTAATACTTGTAAATATTGCTGTGTACTCCATCGTATTCGCGGACCAAGAGGACGCGCGCTAGTTCTTGCATATAGTGCTATTAGCCCCGTTGAATTGGCGGACAAAGAGGAGACGCCCTAATTCTTGCAAATAATGCTGTTAACCCCATTGAAATGGCGAATCAACAGGACGTACCCTAATCCTTGTAAATAATGCTAATAACCCCTTTATTTAAGCGGATCAAGTGGACGCGCCCTAGTTCTTGCAAATAATGCCATTAACCCCGTTGAATTGGAGAGCCTAGAGTATGCGCCCTTATTCTTGCAAACAGTGCTATTAACCCCGATGAATTGGCGGACCAAGAGGACGCTCCCCAATCCGTGCAAGCAGTGCTATTAACACCGTTGAATTGGTGGACAAAGAGGAGGCGCCCTATTTCTCGTTGAATTGGCGGACCAAGAGTACGTGCCCTAATTCTTGCAAACAGTGCTATTAACACCGTTGAATTGGCGGACCAAAAGGACGCACCCTAATTCTTGTAGATAATGCTAATAACCCCGATGAATTGGCGGACGAAGAGTGCGCGCCCTAATTCATGTAGATTATGCTTTTAACCCCGATGAATTGGCGGACGAAGAGTGCGCGCCCTAATACTTGTAAATATTGCTGTGGACTACGTTGAATTCGCGGACCAAGAGGACGCGAGGTAGTTCTTGCACATAGTGCTATTAACTCTGTTGAATTGGCTGACCAAGAGGATATGCCCTAATTCTTGCAAATAATTCTATTAACCACGATGATTTTCCGGACGAAGAGTGCGCGCCCTAATACTTGTAAATATTGCTGTGTACTCCATCGTATTCGCGGACCAAGAGGACGCGCGCTAGTTCTTGCACATAGTGCTATTAACTCTGTTGAATTGGCTGACCAAGAGGATATGCCCTAATTCTTGCAAATAATTCTATTAACCACGATAATTTTTCGGACGAAGAGTGCGCGCCCTAATACTTGTAAATATTGCTGTGTACTCCATCGTATTCGCGGACCAAGAGGACGCGCTCTAGTTCTTGCATATAGTGCTATTAGCCCCGTTGAATTGGCGGACAAAGATGAGACGACCTAATTCTTGCAAATAATGCTGTTAACCCCATTGAGTAATGCTAATAACCCCTTTATTTTAGCGGATCAAGTTTACGCGCCCTAATTCTTGTAAATATTGCTATTAACCCCGTTGAATTCGCGCAACGAGAGTTCGCGCCCTAATTCTTGCAAGTAATGCTATTAACCCCGTTGAATTGGCGGACCAAGAGGACGCTCCCCAATCCTTGCAAGCAGTGCTATTAACACCGTTGAATTGGCGGACAAAGAGGAGGCGCCCTAATTCTCGTTGAATTGGCGTACCAAGAGAACGTGCCCTAATTCTTGCAACAGTGCTTTTAACCCCGTTGAATTGGCGGACCAAGAGGACGCACCCTAATTCTTGTAGATAATGCTATTAACCCCGATGAATTGGCGGTTGAAGAGTGCGCGCCCTAATTCATGTAGATTATGCTATTAACCCCGATGAATTGGCGGACAAAGAGTGCGCGCCCTAATACTTGCAAATAATGCTTTGGACTACGTTGAATTCGCGGACCAATAGGACGCTAGGTAGTTCTTGCACATAGTGCTATTAGCTCTGTTGAATTGGCGTACCCTAATTCTTGCAAATAATGCTATTAACCCCGTTGAATTGGCGGACCAAGAGGACGCACCCTTAGTCTTGTAGATAATGCTATTAACCCCGATGAATTGGCGGACGAAGAGTGCGCGCCCTAATTCATATAGATTATGCTATTAACCCTGATGAATTGGCGGACTAAGTGTGCGCGCCCTAATACTTGTAAATAATGCTGTGGACTACGTTGAACTCGCGGACCAGGAGGACGCGAGGTAGTTCTTGGACATAGTGCTTGTAACTCTGTTGAATTGGCTGACCAAGAGTGTATGCCCTAATTCTTGCAAATAATTCTATTAACCCCGATGAATTGGCGGACGAAGAGTGCGCGCCCTTATTCTTGTAGATAATGCTATTAACCCCGATGAGTTGGTGGACGAAGAGTGCGCGCCCTAATACTTGTAAATATTGCTGTGTACTTCGTCGTATTCGCGGACCAAGAGGACGCGCGCTAGTTCTTGCACATAGTGCTATTAACCCCGTTGAATTGGCAGACAAAGAGGAGACTCCCTAATTCTTGCAAATAATGCTGTTAACCCCATTGAAATGGCGAATCAACAGGACGTACCCTAATCCTTGTAAATAATGCTAAAAACCCCTTTATTTTAGCGGATCAAGAGGACCCGCGCTAGTTCTTGCACATAGTGCTATTAGCCCCGTTGAATTGGCGGACAAAGAGGAGATGCCCTTATTCTTGCAAATAATGCTGTAAACCCCATTGAATAATGCTAATAACCCCTTTATTTTAGCGGATCAAGTGGACGCGCCTTAATTCTTGTAAATATTGCTATTAACCCCGTTGAATTGGCGCAACGAGAGTTCGCGCCCTAATTCTTGCAAGTAATGCTTTTAACCCCGTTGAATTGGCGGACCAAGAGGACGCTCCCCAATCCTTGCAAGCAGTGCTATTAACACCGTTGAATTGGCGGACAAAGAGGAGGCGCCCTAATTCTCGTTGAATTGGCGTACCAAGAGTACGTGCACTAATTCTTGCAAACAGTGCTATTAACCCCGTTGAATTGGCGGACCAAGAGGACGCACCCTAATTCATGTAGATTATGCCAATAACCCCGATGATTTGGCGGACGAAGAGTGCGCGCCCTAATACTTGTAAATATTGCTGTGGACTACGTTGAATTCGCGGACCAAGATGACTCGAGGTAGTTCTTGCACATAGTGCTATTAACTCTGTTGAGTTGGCGGACGAAGAGTGCGCGCCCTAATACTAGTAAATAATGCTGTGTATTCCGTTGTATTCGCGGACCAAGAGGACGCGCGCTAGTTCTTGCACTTATTGCTATTAACCCCGTTGAATTGGCGGACCAAGAGGAAGCGCCCTAATTCTTGCAAATAATGCTGTTAACCCCATTGAAATGGCGAATCAACAGGACGTACCCTAATCCTTGTAAATAATGCTAATAACCCCTTTATTTTAGCGGATTAAGAGGGCGCGCCCTAATTCTTGTAAATATTGCTGTAAACTCCTTTGAATTATTGGATCAAGAGGACGCGCCCTAATTCTCGAAAGCAGTGCTATTAACTTCGTTGAATTGGCGGGCGAAGTGGACGCGCCCTAATTCTTGCAAATAATGCTGTTAACCCCATTGAATTGGTGCAACGAGAGTTCGCGCCCAAATTCTTGCAAATAATGCTATTAACCCCGTTGAATTGGCGGACCAAGAGGACGCTCCCCAATCCTTGCAAGCAGTGCTATTAACACCGTTTAATTGGCGGACAAAGAGGAGGCGCCCTAATCCTCGTTGAATTGGCGTACCAACAGTACGTGCCCTAATTTTTGGAAACAGTGCTATTAACCCCGTTGAATTGGTGGACCAAGAGGACGCACCCTAATTCTTGTAGATAATGCTATTAACCCCGATGAATTGGCGGACGAAGAGTGCGCGCCCTAATTCATGTAGATTACGCTATTAACCCCGATGAATTAGCGGACGAAGAGTGCGCGCCCTAATACTTGTAAATATTGTAGTTCTTGCACATAGTGCTATTAACCCCGTTGAATTGGCGGACAAAGAGGAGACGCCCTAATTCTTGCAAATATTGCTGTATAATTCGTTGAATTGTTGGACCAAGAGGACGCTCCCCAATCCTTGCAAGCAATGCTATTTACCCCGTTGAATTGGCGTACAAAGAGTAGGCGCCCAAATTCTCTTTGAATTGGCGTATCAAGAGTACGTGCCCTGATTCTTGCAAACAGTGCCATTAACCCCGTTGAGTTGGCGTACTAAGCGGACGCACCTTAATTCTTGTAAAAAAGCCTGTTAACTCCGTTGAATTGGCTTACCAATGGAACGCGCCCTAATCCTTGCAAATAATGCTATTAACCTCGTCGAATTGGCGGACCAAGAGGACGCGCCCTAATTCTTGCAAATAATGCTGTTAACCCCATTGAAATGGCGAATCAACAGGACGCGCCCTAATTCTTGTAAATATTGCTGTAAACTCCTTTGAATTATTGGATCAAGAGAACGCGCCCTAATTCTCGAAAGCAGTGCTATTAACTTCGTTGAATTGGCGGGCGAAGTGGACGCGCCCTAATTCTTGCAAATAATGCTATTAACCCCATTGAATTGGTGCAACGAGAGTTCGCGCCCAAATTCTTGCAAATAATGCTATTAACCCCGTTGAATTGGCGGACCAAGAGGACGCTCCCCGATCCTTGCAAGCAGTGCTATTAACACCGTTGAATTGGCGGACAAAGAGGAGGCGCCCTAATCCTCGTTGAATTGGCGTACCAACAGTACGTGCCTTAATTCTTGGAAACAGTGCTATTAACCCCGTTGAATTAGCGGATCAAGAGTATACGCTCTAATTCTTGTAAATATTGCTAAATAAGTCGTTCTGAATGCCAAGTTCGGAGAGATCTCTCCATACCTGGTCATTCCATCGAGTGCCCGGTCGTCCTCTTTGTTGGCGTTCACCAATCAAGTTTGGGCCCCCCATGTAAGCCATGCGTGCTGGAGCTCTTTCGTCCATTCGAATGATGTGCCCAGCCCAGTACAGCCGCTGGAATCTTATGCGCTGGACTATGTCAACCTCATCGAATAGCTCGCGGTTCATATGGGACCTAAACTCTAATAGGACCAAAGATCTTGCGAAGAATCTTCCTCTCGATGACTTCTAACGCTGTCTCGTCCGACTCAATCACGTTCCATGCCTCTGCGCCATACCGTAGGACCGGGAGTATCAGCGTCTTATATATCTTTATTTTCGTCCGTCGAGAGAGGGCTTTACTTCTCATTTGCTTGCTCAGCCCAAAAAAACATCTGTTTGCAAGCGTGATTCTTCGCCTGATCTCCAGGCTGACGTTGTTGTCGCTGGTGATCTCTGTTCCGAGATAGACGAAGTTTTCTACAACACTAAAGTTGAAATTCTCCATCGTCACTGACCGTCCAAGACGCATTGACGGAGTGCGAAAAGACACCAAGTACTTCGTCTTGTCCTCGTTCACCGCTAGACCCATGAGCCGAGACTGTTTTTCAATCTCCGAGAACGCCTTGCTGACTCGCCGTTCCTGCGTACCGATGATATCGATGTCATCGGCGTAAGCGAGCAGCATCAATTCGCGGACCAAGAGGACGCGCGCTAGTTCTTGCATATAGTGCTATTAGCCCCGTTGAATTGGCGGACAAAGAGGAGACGCCCTAATTCTTGCAAATAATGCTGTTAACCCCATTGAAATGGCGAATCAACAGGACGTACCCTAATCCTTGTAAATAATGCTAATAACCCCTTTATTTAAGCGGATCAAGTGGACGCGCCCTAGTTCTTGCAAATAATGCCATTAACCCCGTTGAATTGGAGAGCCTAGAGTATGCGCCCTTATTCTTGCAAACAGTGCTATTAACCCCGATGAATTGGCGGACCAAGAGGACGCTCCCCAATCCGTGCAAGCAGTGCTATTAACACCGTTGAATTGGTGGACAAAGAGGAGGCGCCCTATTTCTCGTTGAATTGGCGGACCAAGAGTACGTGGTCTAATTCTTGCAAATAATGCTATTAACTCCGTTGAATTGGCGGACCAAGGGGACGCGCACTAATTCTTGTAAAAATTGCTGTTAACTAAATAATGCTGTGTACTCCGTTGTATTCGCGGACCAAGAGGACGCGCGCTAGTTCTTGCAAATAGTGCTATTAACCCCGTTGAATTGGAGGACCAAGCGGACGCGCCCTAATACTTGTAAATAATGCTGTGTACTCCGTTGAATTCGCGGAGCAAGAGGACGCGCGCTAGTTCTTGCAAATAGTGCTATTAACTCCGTTGAATTGGCTGACCAAGAGGATGTGCCCTATTTTTTGTAAATAATACTATTAACCACGATGATTTTCCGGACGAAGAGTGCGCGCCCTAATACTTGTAAATATTGCTGTGTACTCCATCGTATTCGCGGACCAAGAGGACGCGCGCT
>JAWNNP010000059.1:0-143434 GCA_035044805.1 Leucophenga maculata | reverse complement strand
GTAAATCGTGATCCTTATAGCGTTTGCGGGGGTCGTCATCATAGTGTTCCTTAAAGTGGCGGGTTCCAAGCCCAGCGCACCAACCTCTTATTTAAGGAGAGGGGGCCCCTTCGCCTCACGTTAGCTCACCTCTAAACTGATGTTCAGAGGCTACTCAGGAGATACGTGTCCTAACGGTCGTGTGAGTTGCTTGGACCGTTTGTAACAAGCATCATTATTGGCCATTCCCAAGTGAATGGCAGTCAATAACTTTGCTCACAATGTGAACTTGAGCAAACGAATCCCAATCTCTCAATCTGGTGGAACAGTTTTTAAAAAAGTTTCATTGAGATGGACATATTTGTTTTGTACTTTTAATACTTTATACTCAATACTTAATATTTATATTGTCTGGTTGCTTGGCATACTGATATTTTGTTTGTATTAAATCACGAGTCCTGCCAACTTTTAGCTTTAGTTCTATTTCATATTTTATGTTTTCAAGTCTCAAAAGTTAGTCTTTCCTTACACTATTGTTGGCCTATGTAACGGCTACATGATTCACTTTAAAGCTACTGCTTCACTAAAAAAAAAAAAACATTTTTATCCTATTTTTCTTTCAATAGATTTATTAACGCAAAAGCAAATAAAATTTAAAGCTGTTTGGTTAAATTGTGAAAAGTTTCTGGTAAAAATATTATAGCCAGGTTTGATAGATATTCAAGCAAATGATGGCGCAGCCATAATTTTTGCAAAATATTTCATTCGAAGAGGCCATATACGGACACCTTTAACAGAGCTGGCTGAAATAGTTTTCCCCGTCTTAAGCAAACTTTAATGTATTCTTAAATGAAAATCGATAATTCGAAAAAAGGCTCCTTTGCCCAATGGCATGGCATGTGTGCTCCGCATCTTTGTTCCTCGTTTCCTCACGTTTCACACGAGGCGACGCAGATCATTTTCAGGCTGGCGTCACTGCCAGGAAATTTATGATAATTTCCGCTTCTTTGTGTAACTTTAGAATGTGAATAGATATAAAAACTGTTGGCAGATTTAATCGCATAATAAAAACATTTGTGTCAACTTGGAAAAAGTAAATGGATTTTTTTTCGCACACTTGCTCAGGCGTTTATTAGTTTTCGCTTTTCTGTTTGGGAGGCAAAATGATTCGTGCAGCTTTTCAATATTGCTCCACGTGGCTGTGTGCATGAAACTTAAATTTTAAAACTTTTCATTCGTATAAAAAAGAGAACAATAAGAAACTTTAGTTTTGGGAAGGCCGAAGCTTTAATGTCCTTTAGACTATGTTTCAAATTGTATACTTAGTAGCTTTAAGTAAAATTTTGTATGGGTTTATTCTAAAAGTGAGTGGAGCGCTTCTTAAACTAATGGACGTGACAAGTCAATTCTGATACTTCATTTGACTGGAACACAAAGTCAATTTTAGAATTTGTTGCTCTGGTTGTGCGTTCGTCATACTGTGATGTACTGGACTTCCTTAAGGATTGAATTATATAATATTACTAATTCTACTCTTTAAAGAAAATACAATTTAGAACATAAAAAGATTTGCAATAAGACGAATATTATTGGTTTATATAGTAGACGACCAATGGAAAGATGCACCAACAATATAAAGCTTTAGGAACCGTTTAATGTCATATATCAATATAAATATCAGCCCCGTACCTCGAATGGCATTAAAAAAAGGTTCAAATATTAGGTTGCCAGTTATCTGTCATTTTTAACTATTTTCGTTGAGTTGGCTGTGCATATGTTCGGCTGAAAAGTTCGTAGGCTGACACATAGGTCGCGCTACTAGTATTATATCATGTAAAGGACTCCCGATTATCCCGAGTCATAGACTG
The DNA here is from genome assembly GCA_035044805.1 of Leucophenga maculata. Classification (NCBI taxonomy): domain Eukaryota; kingdom Metazoa; phylum Arthropoda; class Insecta; order Diptera; family Drosophilidae; genus Leucophenga; species Leucophenga maculata. Next base: position 141,587 of record JAWNNP010000059.1, on the reverse strand, counting down.
GGATAACTCAGCTTCGCCAGGGTCCGTAAACATAAATTTATGGATTTGCAGTCCCTGAGGAAAGCTTTTTTCGCTTGCCTCCTCGTAGTCTTCTTTGCTGCTGGAAAAAATTCCAGTTTTTCACAGTCCGCACTTATCTCTAACGACTTAAACCTTATCGTTCTTATCCTTTAACTTAAAACCCTTATCTCCAAATGTTTCAAGTTTTTAGTTGTCAGATCCTTAAATCTGACTGAAACCATATCCTTCTTGTCATAGAGACCCAACAACCTTGCTCCGATGCAAGCCTCCGCGTTTCCAAAATCTCTCACCGCTTGTGAGCCTGGTTAGTTGCTAATTGATATTATCGTTCTTGCTCTTTAGCAAGCCGGATTAATTGGATTTGTAATCTAAATCAGTATCTTTGCGCTTTAGTAAGCCAAATTAGTATTATTCATAAATTTAAATTAGTATTCTTGCCATTTTTTCTTAATTTTTAAAATTTATAAATCTAGGGCCTAAATAATAGTACCGAAGTTACAAGAGCCTATTGGTTTTGTGCAAATGTATGTAACAGGTAGAAATAATGGTCGGAGACCCCCCAAAGTTACATCCATTATGGTCAGGAGTGATAGAGGAGTCGATACAGCCATGTCCGTCTGTCCGTCCGTCCGTATGAACGAAAGGATCTCGGAAACGGTAATTGAGAGAGACTTCGTGTTTTTTGCATTCGACTAAGACTGCTCCGGAATTTTACAAGTTTATTTTAAAATTTTGCCCCTGCCCCCCTTCCCCATAAAATCACCCCCAAGGCTAAAAATTTCTTCGGCACAAAAAAAATTGAAATAATAAATGACGATTTTATAAGCAATTGAATTTGAACGACCCCCCTTTTCTTTTCATTCATATTTGCGCAGTGAGAAATGGTCATGTGTTTGGTCATAAGCTCGGGAAACATTAAATGTGTTTGTTAGGCGACCTGAACTGGTACAGGGCCTCTTACAGTCGGTTACGCCCGACTGAAATTTCCTTACTTGTTTTAATAACAAAATCTGTTCAAACTCACTTATTCTTATTCTTAAGTTTTCGGGTTCTATCCTTGCTTCGAACCGTTATTTTCCATGCGTTGAAAATTAGGACTGCTTGTATGGAGACGATGCTGCCCCTTTTATAACGTTGTTCGCTAATTTCCATGCAGTAACACTATGTACCATGGTTACATAGTGTTACTGCATGGTTTATGGCGCCAGTCTCTCGCGCTCTTCTGTATACCCCTGCGGGCTGTCGTTTTTACATGCATTTCAAACGCATTTGCGATGTCATTGTGTTCAAACTTATTTATTTATTTTATTTATTACCAACAATCATACCCACAGGTCGTTTCGAATTTTGGGAATTCCGTAAAATGCTGCCTCCGCTACAGTCTGCCAACAATGTTAATCCCAACATAGTAACGTCCGTCGCACTCTGTTACCAATGTTAAGCAACATCTCTATAACATTAGTTAGTTTAGCTTCCCAGATGCCCAAATTTGCCAAAACCGGCTGCACTAGTTTCAGATTGCCTCAATACGCAATGCCCCTTCCTTTCAATAAAACCGCTTTACCTGCCGCCAACTGCCCGCAGCTGCAGTTTTTCAACATAGCCGTTAGTCCACTTAAGATTATCCAGCCCCAAACGTTCATGTTGGCTCTAAGTTGTCTGCATTAACAGCTCTTAACATGCGTCCATACGTCTACGCATTGGGTTTTCTTTTTCCCCTATTATTCCTTCAAAATTTCCGAATAAGTGCCTGTAGCAAACATTCTCGTACCCATGCTGTTAACATGTTGCCAGTTCCTCAAGTTACAGAACTGAGTTAGCAGCTATCGTACTTTCAATGTTAACAATTTTCCTTCTCGAGAAATGCAATTAACTGATGTGGTAAAACAGTTTGCTTTGAATAGTTATCTTCTCCAATGACCGACCAGCTGCTGCCATCAATATAGCTGTCTCGCTTCCTATATTTCCTTTCCATTATTTTCGACCACTCGAACATCTGCTAACGTCATTAAGTTGTCTCCCTTCCTCCTGCACTCGTATTGCCGATAATAGTCGATCGACTCTATGCTCTATGCTCTACTATCTATCTATCTTCTACTAGGGCGTTGTGAGCGTGAAACTGATATGAACTATATCACACCTCCACAGTCCACATGATTTTAAGTTAGCCCTAACCATCGAAAGACATATAAAAGATGTATAAATTTGACGGCTGTCATACTATTAGTTTCTGAGATATACCATTTCGAGTGAAGCAAACTAAACTAGGGCTAACTAAAAATCATATGGATATAATTCTAGTAGCGCCACCTTTGTGTCAGCCTACGAACTTTTCAGCCGAACTTATGTATAAATTTTAATTAAATGTGGCAGCCAACTCAACGAAAATAGTTATTATTTACGTTTTATTTTGTCTTTTAAAGGTTAGTTAAGTCAACCCAATCCATCACGCTGGGCAGTGACTTCTCAGTGAAAAGTTTCAGTACCCATTCAATGATGATTTCTAATTGTATTTAACATGTTAACTCCAATTGTATATAAGTATCGCCATCTCCGGAGCGGCTTTAACTTCTTTATTGCGTTATAGAGCGCAGTAAACATATTAATTTAACCTGAATGCCGATATCATATCTGTTACTCGGACTATTACAATCACTGGACTGTCCTCATTGAGGTCATAACCGAAGTCCCTTAAAAAGTTGCCATATTTGCCCGAATATTTGCGCCTTGTTAAAATAAAATATTAATTTTGTTACAAATTAAAAAATAAATGTGTAGTTTAATCTATTACCAGTGCAGTATTCTTATTCCATTGATTTGATACCCAAAAATCGCTCTCTAAAACTCCATTCTTTATAAAATAAATAGTTGTCGGTCAGTCGTAATAGCTCAGCCGAAAATTGCTCTTTAATGGTCCAAAACAGCTGTTTTAATTTACAGATATATTACGAAATACTGTTTTTGGGTAAGAAAAAAAAGTATCTACTTTCACATTTAGGCCGAAAGCTGCTCGCAAATGTAATGAATTTTTGACAACTTGGAATTTTTTATTGTCCTCACTCTTTACATCCGTGCTGATATCAATTTGTGGAACATCTTTGTCCACTCGCGAGTTCATTGTAAATCTTTTATGTTCGCCAATGTGTGATGTGTACTTGCACTCTTCATAGTACATAGTACAACGTCTAGTAATTCTTCTCCGTTAATCCTTCGTCCACTTCTGTCACATAAACTATACATCACCATCCATTATGTTTCTTTCACAATAAAGCAGTCCAATACGGCGTTTGGCCATTTATTTTTAATCTAAACATATAATATAATCGTAGAATTGAAATTTTAATCTGTTGTTTGTGTGCGCATCACGTAAAAGCCACACCTTTGATTTAAAATCGAATTATTGAAAGTTATGAAGCTTTATTGTAAGTAACATGCAGCGTTTATTTCATTATAATCGATCAGCAGAGTCAAAAGATATTAGTGTTAAAATATAAGTTAAATTACTAAGCTTAAAAATTGCTAGACACTAACGCTATTCAAATTGTTTGCCAGCGCTTTTCAAACCTATGACATATACTGAATGCTATTCAAACTGCATACAGTTACATAGATATGTCCGTCTGCCTTAAATTGGGATATTTATTATTTCCTAATCCCTATTTAATGATCGTTCTGACCCCTGCTTTTTTTTTTGCTTTAGCAAAAAAAAAAGAAATTTGGTGTACATGTTCCATGTAGGTCCATTTCTATGAACGAGAAGGGGTTATCTCTATACAATTCTACCCCTTTTCTTTGAGTTTTGTAAGAAAAACAATTTGTTGTGGCTTAATTTAGTTTAAAGGACAAATGTAATCCATTTTATACTAATCCAAATAAAATGTCATTAAGATAGGAATATATAACCCATACGAATTTAAAGTTCAATTTGGTCTTAGGTTTGTTTGACTCATCTCGTTTTTTTTTATTTTAATATGATTGAGCAGATAAGCCTTTATGTAAGTTTCAATAAATTTCGAATGAGATATGGGGTTTTGATCGGACGCCGATCCCGAACGGGCGTGCTCGTTTGAATTCGTTGTGTTTCTAGAATGGAAGAACAAGAAACGGAAGCTATGAATCCGAAATGTATGTGCGGTCGAATTCACTGCGATTCTTAAAGATGTCATCTATATATTACTTTCGCCGCATGATCAAACCTTTATTTTCTACTGTTTGGCGTGGATTGCATTACTCTCTGAATTAATTTGGAAGTTTTTAACCGATGCTTTCCTCGAAATGAAAAGTTCGGTCGGTGCAAATGGTCTAAGTCAAACCAATGGGATGTAATAAAAAATTTGAATCTTAGTTCACTTTGAGTTCACTATTATTGAATTGGAAATTAATATGTTTCGTCGAACAAAATTCTTAGCGCAACAAAATTTTAAGTCATGGTAACTAAACTAAAATTATTATCTGTGTGGCTTACATAACTCAAATTCTAAAAACAGTTTAGACACACTTTCGAAAGTCTGCATAAATGGCGTAGTTCGTCCCCTTTATATTCCGCGGGCACTAATGAGCCATCATGGCGAGCACCTCATTAAGCCCGACATGAATACAATTTGGGATTGTTCCAATTACAAGGTAATGAGATTGGTTCAATGGCAGGATAGCCGCACTGAATGCTTGTATTTCATTATCGATGCAGGGTCTGGCATTTACTATGGAAGAGCGACAGCTGTTTGGACTGATCGGACTGATAGCGCCTTGTTATAGACCAATCGAAGAGCAGCTGTACGGAATCAAATCGAACTTCGATTCCTACGCAACGCCACTCGACAAGTATATGTATCTAATGGCTCTCCGCAGTCGCAACGAACGCTTGTTCTTTCGTTTCATGAACAAGTACATTGAGGACTGTCTTCCAATCGTGTATACGCCCACGGTGGGTGTGGCATGCGTGCACTATGGACTAATTTACCATACGCCGTATGGCATATATCTTACCAAGCACGACAAGGGTCATATCATTGATGTTCTGGGAAATTGGTATGGCTTTCTAATATGACAAATGGAAATTTTTGATGTGATATTTCCGAATACGATGATCACTTTCAGGCGACGGAAGGATGTGACTGCCGTTTGTGTGACTGATGGGGAACGAATTCTTGGACTGGGTGATCTGGGTGCCAGTGGTATGGCTATTTCTGTTGGAAAATTGCAGCTGTATACAGCACTAGGAAACGTTCATCCCAGAGGCCTTCTGCCGGTTGTAGTTGATGTTGGAACAAATAACAAAAATCTGCTGAATGATCCATTCTACATTGGACTGCGTGAAAATCGAATAAGAGGGGCGGAGTATGAAGAGTTATTTGATGAATTTATGAAAGCGGTTACACAGCTGTATGGGTCACAATGCTTGATACAATTCGAAGACTTTGCGACACCAAATGCCTTTATGCTGTTAGAAAAATATCAGAGCAAATACTGTTGTTTCAACGACGATATACAAGGCACTTCCGCCACTGGCGTTGGTGGAGTACTCGCAGCATCTCGAGCCACTAAAATTGAGCTCAAGGACAATGTGGTTTTGTTCGTGGGTACAGGTAGCGCATCTGTGGGCATTTCGACTTTATTAGTGGAGGTGTTGGTCACAATTGGTGTGGACAGACAGGTGCTTATGATATTGTTGACTTTTCTATCAGATTGTTATGCTGTTGATGCGTTTCAGGCGGCTCGTGAGAAAATTTATTTTTATGATCTTGATGGCCTCGTTACATGTGCAAGGACAAACTTGCCAGATGTACTAAAAGGTTTTGCAAAGGATCTGGAAGATACTAAAGATTTAAAGGAGGTCATTGCTTTAGTCAAACCAAACGTAATTGTATTAATTTGAGAATAGATATACCCAATAATTTATTGTTGCCACTTTAACAGATTCTCTTTGGGGCAACTGGTGCAGGAAAGATCTTCACAGAGGATATACTGCGTGAGTTGGCCAAACACCATGAACGCCCTGTAGTGTTCGCGCTGTCAAATCCGACGAGTCAATCGGAATGCACTGCAGAGGAAGCATTTCGGTACACTGACGTAAGTTGGCATGATTTAACGTGGACTGTCTTATCATATTTCAAATAATGTTCCACTTAGGGTCGTGTCATATTTTCTAGTGGATCCCCATACCCACCTGTAGTTTGGGAGGGTAAAACATTTTATCCAGGTCAAGCAAACAATAGTCTAATCTTTCCAGGCATTGCACTTGGTATTTTGTCAACGAAGGCACGACATGTCCCAGACGAAATTTTCATAATTGCTGCCAAGACACTCGCCTCGTTCACCACCGACGAACAATTGGAAAAGGGATCACTGTATCCTCCGATACATATAGCCAGTGAGTTAGCCTTCGAAATAGCTGTAAAAATAGGTTTTTATATTTTTGATAAAGGTAAAAAAATAGAAGATGCTTTACTTTTGCTATTAAATACAGAGTACCCCCAATTTTTTAGGTTTATCTGCAGTTTATCCAGTGCCAGATGATATTTGCAAGCATATTCAATCAACGCTATACACTCATGAGTATGGCCCATCGGTTCAAATGCCTTGGAAGTACCCGCCTACAAAACGGATTAAAGTACCGGAAAAGAAGAATGAAAAATGATGTAGACCTTCGATTTAGTTTTGTGTCTTGAACATTTTATTTGTATGATTGTGTCGTAATCCTGTTAATACTGTGGAGTTTTATAACCACTTTCAGCTGAACTGAGAGTCAGAATTGCTTTGGAAAGGAATAAATATTTTTATACAGTTCATACAGAGTGTGAATGGCGGGGCTCTTCCTAATGTATATATATTCGTGATCAGCTTGGCAGTGCGTTTCGTTCTAGCACTGTCCGTCTGTATCTCTGTCGACAATGTCATAGAGTGGCATGGGATGCTTGATTATATATTAAGTTTTCAAAAATTCACAAATTGTTGATCGAATATGGAGTACGATTTTTCAAAAATTAAATTTGCTTGGAATTTACTACAAATATGAAGTCAATTTTCGAAATTCTTAGTGGAAGATTCTTTATGGCTGATGGAACTTTCAAAGGATCAACGTATTTGCTTGAAACTTGGCACATAAAAGTAGTTTTGACGTTGGCGATGAATTAGACGTTATTTGTTTTACATTCTTTACCTCAAATCTTTTATTCAGTTTAAAGCGAATCGGTCTCGCCATATTGGATCCATCATTTTAAAATTTAAAAATATATTCAACTATTGAGAGATGGGGTCGTTTGCACAAGTTCACATTGTGAGAAAAGTTGTTGACTGCCATTCACTTGGGAATGGCCATCAATGATTATTGTTGCAAATGGGTAGCCTCTGAACAGCCGTTCGAAGGTGAGCTAACTTGAAGAAGGCGAAATAACTCCTCTTGATTAGGGGTTGATTTCTGGGCTTGGGAACCGCCACCGTAAACAAAAATCAACTCAACTAAAACAAAAAGGAATCCTGGGATGGAACCCTATGATGACGACCCACGCAAACGATATAAGAACCACGGTTTACGGATATGCACCTGGAAATAGGGATAGTGCAAATATCCAGCTGGTTGATGTCCTCGAACGATACAAAGCTGACATCACTGCAATCCAGGAAATGCGATGGATACGACCGGGTTGCTCTAAAAAAGCTTCCTGTGACATCTACTACAGCTGCCATGAGAGTAAACACAAATTTAGTGCAGTTTCATGGTGAGTAGGAAACTACATAGCCTAGTCTCTTGACTCTCGCCTGTTGACGAGTGCCTAGCCGCGATACGCATCAAGGCAAAATATTTTTATATTAGCCTGATTTGTGCGCACGCTCCGACGGAAGAGAAAGACGACGACGCTTGGAACGACTATATATGCGCTGTCCCAAATACGATGTCAAAATCGTGCACGACGATTTCAGCACCAAAATTGGGAAGGATAGAGTTGTTGGCCCAACCATTGCAAAATTTAGACTTCAGGAAACTACTTTAAATAATGGGGAGAGGGTAATCGATTTCGCCGCAGGTCGGAACATGATAGTTAGCAGCACCAATTTTGAAAGCTAGACGTCGGCAATCTTCAATCATAACAGACCGCCGAAGTCTTTTCAAACACACTCTACCGACTGCTCCGGTAAACCTCTCCGTCTTCTCAAGATATATGTGAGCAGAAGAAATATATCACCCGCTCCATGGATAGGGCTGCCAATGAGGTCATTGGTTATTCAAAACCTGTGACTAAATCATGGTATGACGAGAAATGTCGCGAGCAGTTAGAGAGCGATATCGACAGAGGAGAAACGCCTTTTCAGACGCAAGAAAGAGGAGCAAGAAAGGCAGGAGTTGAGGATGTTGAGAGGTTATGTGACAAGAATGAAGCTCGAAAATTTTATCAAACGATCAAGCGTCTGACCGACGGTTTTAAGCGCGGAGTAACTTTCTGTAAAGACGGAAATGGAAATCTGGTTACGGAAGAACGGGAATCAGGATTATGGAGGAGACATTTTCTATTCTTCATGGAGGCGATGAAGCGCACAATTCCTCCGATACAGTAATGACATCGACCGGCGGCGAAGAGTTGGTTAGGAGTATGCACCATCTTTTATGCAAAATATGGTCCGATGAACGCATACCCAATGACTGGAATCTCAGTGTTCTCTGCTCTATCTTTAAGAAAGAAGACCCCGCTGTTTGCGCCAACTACCACGGAATATGTCTCCTTTCCATTGGATATAAGACTCTGTCGGGCGTATTGTGTAATAGGCTGAAGCCATATACCGACTCACTGATAGGACGATATCAGTGTGGCTTCAGACCAAAAAGGTCGACCAATGACCAAACATTCACATTACGCCAAATCTTGGACCCGTGAGTTTAACAAAGACACCACCAATTTGTCGATTATTAAGCCACTTTCGACACGCCGATACGATCGAAGTTTTTCGACGCTCTCTGCACTAGGTATACCGGATCGTTCGTCTTTGCATGACGACGCTAACACACACACAAAGCGTTGTCAGTCAGAGTGGTAAAAACCATTACGACCCCTTTGAAACCAAGAAAAGTTTCAGGCAGGGTGATGCGTTGTAGTGCGATTTTTAAAATCTTCTGATGGGAAACATCATAAGCCAGTGCCCGTACGTACATACAGAATATGCCGGGCTCGATCTTCCAAAAGGAAGAAGTGATGCTGCTCGCGTACGCCGGTGACATCGATATCATCGGTACGCAGGAACGGCGATTCAGCAAGGCGTTCTCAGAGATTGAAAAACAGTCTCGGCTCATGGGTCTAGCGGTGAATGACAACAAGACGATGTACTTGGTGTCTTCTCGCAATCCGTCTTCGCGTCTTGGACGGTCTGTGACGAAGGAGAATTTCAACTTCAGTGTTGTAAAAAACTTCGTCTATCTTGGATCCGAGATAACCAGCAACAACAACGTCAGCCTGGAGATCAGGCGAAGAATCACGCTTGTAAATAGATGCTTTTTTGGGCTGAGCAAGCAAATGAGAAGTAAAGTCCTCTCACGAAAGACGAAAATCAAGATCGATAAGACGCTGATACTCCCGGTCCTATTGTATGGCGCAGAGGCATGGACCGTGATTGAATCGGATGAGATAGCGTTGGAAGTTTTCAAGAGGAAAATTATTTGCAGGATTTTTGGTCCTATTAGAGTCGACGACGAGTTTAGGTCCCGTATGAATCGCGAGCTGTACGAGCTATTCGATGAGGTTGAAATAGTCCAGCGCACAAAATTTAAACGGCTGCACTGGGCTGGGCACCTCATTCGAATGGATGAAAGAGCTCCAGCACGCATGCTTTACATGGGGGCCCCAAACTTGATTAGTGGACGCCAACATTGAGGACGACCGGGCACTCGATGGAATGTCCAGATATGGAGAGATCTCTCCGTACTTGGCATTCAAAACGACTAGCGCAGATGAGACCTTTATCCTAATACATTCTGAGGTACTTGGATTGTCTGGCTATAAGTAACTATGGAATAGTAGAGTGAAATAAGTCAGTTTTTATTTGGTTATAAAATACAGTCAGTACTGTATAAAAGGCTGGAGATCCATGAGTTCATCAAAAAGACACCATCTACTTTTTGTCGATAACACTATGCAACTATGAATGAAATTTCTCCAGAAAAGAAAATTTATATTTGCATGATGAGTTTTCAGGATAGTAAAGACAAATTTATCGTAAGTTGTATGAGCTATTCAATAAAATTTCAGTAGCTTCACTGGGCTGATCTTTTTATTCGGATGGAGAACAAAGCTACAGCACATATAGCTTACATAGGGGACTAAAACTTAATTGTTATAAGACTTAGTTGGGGACGATTGGGTACGCCTTAAAATGACTCACACTTCCAATTAGATTTGGAAACACATTTAGTGGCAAGAGAAGCAGTTTGATATTTTCCAATCACAGTTTCATGTTGTCTGATTATGCAACGAGAGTATTTAAATTAAGTTTTACAAGGGAAAATTTTCTTTGTGGCAACAAATGTAGCCTTTTCCACTTTTTGGCCTCAGCAGCCAATTACATTCTGAACTTTCATTGGCTTTTCATTCGGAATTATGGAATTAAGTTGTACAATAGAGTAGAAGTATGTATTTTGATTCTGAATCATACATCGTACCAAACAGAGTAAGAGTTTAAGTCGAGATGCTGCACTGTTTTATACCCTGCTTGCACGCCTCGTTTTTCCTTCTATCTTGCTTTCAACAAAGAAGCCACTTTTCGTAAAGATTGAAAGAATATATTCTGGTATTTCCTCAATGTTCACTTCATATCACTTTTAACGGCATACAACACATCTCTTATGGAATTATCTGCCAATACATCGTTTATACTTCTGCTACAGCCATTGCGATGTGGGCTTTCGTCACTTGTGAAGACTACCGTCCACATTTATTGGCCAACTCAAATGGCGCTCTTAATTGTTTTATTTGTTTTGTTCTTGTGTATGTAAAATTATTGATTTGCAGTTTGGCTTCCTTCTGAAAGTTCGTTTTCGATGTTGGTTTTGTCGGTTGGAGCTTAATGTTGCGTTGAAATTCTAATTTATAAAGCAATTAGCAGGCAGATCCCGAGGCGTTGCCATAAATATTCGCTTGCAGCAAATTTCATCAAACCACTTTCCTTGTTTTTCTATTTTTCGTTATTGTTTTGTTTAATGCGGTTGTTGTGTCTGTAATTACTTGCCTCCGTTGTTATTTCTATTTTGCAAGGAGCTAGCGACCAAAGTTATTTCTTCACGCTTCGTTGGAGAAATCGCTTTACATAAGCTCAATTAGCTGTATGAACTTGTGAGCATCTCTTCTTCGTTTTGATACTTGTTCGTTTTGTAACCCTATTTCGTAACTCTATCATTTGGCTAATATCTTTTCTCGAAGTGAGCATGAATGTGTTAGCTTTATATACCCTGTACTCATAGGGTGAAAGTGCATCTTAATTTTGTGGAAGTGTATTTAACAGTCAGAAGGCGGTGAGACGGGCCCCATTAGTCATGTATAATCTTCAACAACATCAAAAAAGAAGGCGATATAGAAATGTACGTCTAAATGGCTATCTGTATGAACAACATGAACTTGGTGAATATCAAAGATACAGCCTTCAAGTTTAAATATTTAGGCTCGCCTATTTTTTGATCAAGTCATCTTGTATTTAATGTACATGCTAAGTGCCTCCATTCGAAATTTATGTATTTTACGACAGCCGTAAAAAAATATTATATAAAGGTCCAAATCGAACTACTGGATGAATATCAAGAAGAGCATTCTAATTTCCATATTTAGTTTTAGTGGTGTATTTTATTTCAAATCCACTAAAATATTGGTTCATATAGAAACACTAAGGGTTCATATAGGAACACTCAATACTTCAAGTAAATAATAATACATAAAAATTGTCCTTGGAATCTTGGAATTAGATAAATTGATAGCATTTTTATACAGCTGTTTTTCACATTGTTCCTTTCTTTTTTTTTTCTCTTATTTCAGTCATTTTATCATAGGTAGAACAGTCCTTACACAAATCTTTTTTTGGAACAAAAAAGAGAGATTGAAGTCATGTGCTTCTACAAAAAGAAATTTAGGTGCAGAACGACAAATCTTTTCCTTACACATTTCTAAGTTTTCGATTGGTTTGCTCGTTTGTAATGGCTTCCAATTAACGGGATCTTATGTATGAATGGCTTAACTACACCCTTAAGATTGGTTTCAAGTTGTTTGTGATTTCCGTGTTATTAGAACCGTAACGTTTTTCCGGGACGGTTCTAATTGAACGTTCGTTAATATACAGAGTGTTTAAATAAAGATGGGGATGGGAACTCGTTTGCAGAAGTTCACATTGTGAAGAAAGTTGTTGTCTACCATCCATTTGGGAATGGCCAACAATAATTCTTTTTCAAACGTTCCAAGCAGCTCACAACGTGAGACTAAACATGAATTTAGAAGCGGTTTCTTGACACATAGCCTCGTCTCCAGATTCACGCCTGTTGATTTGCTCTAATTACTCTCTCAACCTCACAAAATAAAATTACTACAGCCAGCTCTAAACAACTGCACCAACACACACCTTCCACATCTTCATCACCAAATAATATCGCTTCAACCTCAAAAAAAACGAACAATACATCTATAAACACAAATCAACGTACACCACTAAGGAACCCCACATCATATGTGGATTTAGCTGAAGAGGATATGAACATATCTTCTTGCGACAGCGAGCAGCCTCGGTCAAGCCAGCTTACTTCGGAACTTAAGTTAAGAATCTTTACTAAAGAAAAGTCGGATTCACTCTCCTCTCAGTTTAAAGCTAAAGACAAAAAAGACTTTAACCCCAAAATCACAAAAAAAACAGAGACCCTGTACCAGTTCAGGTCTCCTAACAAACACATTAAATGTTTCCCGAGGGGCAAAATTTTAAAATAAACTTGTAAAATTCCGGAGCAGTCCTAGTCGAATGCAAAAAACACGAAGTCTCTATCTATTACCGTTTCCGAGATCCTTTCGTTGATTCAGACGGACGGACGGACAGACGGACATGGCTATATCGGCTCCTCTAGCACTCCTGATCATAATGGTGGTAACCTTGGGGGGTCTCCAACCATTATTTCTACCTGTTACATACATTTGCACAAAGCCAATTGGCTCTTGTACCTTCGGTACAAGGCCTAATAACAAACTAGACTTTAATCAAAAAAAAAAAACAAATTAATATTTAACTTTATAGGAAACTTTTAGGATTATCACTAAGTTTCCTACTACAATTTTAGATGTCTCTTCAAGTTTTGCAATGGAATTGTAGTGGTTATGTGAACAACTATGATCAATTGCAAGTACTTATTAAAAAATATAATCCCAAAATAATATCGCTCCAAGAAACGCACCTCCTGTCACTTCAGAACAACCCCTTGAATTATAAAATTTATGCTCTTAACTCCTCATCAAGATCCTCAGGGGGCGTTGCGCTTCTCATTCACAACTCAATACAGCACCATGTTTTAAATCTGCAAACAGATTTCGACTCAGTTTCTGTTCAAATCTATTTCAAAATTACATTTAATGTAATCAGCTCCTACATACCCCCTCACAAAAACTTTTCTTTAAAAAACCTTCGAAACTCTTACAATAATCTTAGCTTCCCCACACTTATTACTGGAGACTTCAATAGTTGGCACTCTACTAACAAAAAAGGCAACACGCTATTTAAATTTATAAGTGAATCACCCATTAAAACACCTAACGATGGATCTCCCACTCATTTCAGTACACGTGGAAGCTTTACGCATATTGATCTAACTTTTGCCACTCCTACTATAGCAATAGAAGCTATTTGGAAAACTGAAACAGACACTTTTTCTGGTCCGAACTAAAACGTATTATTAACACTCAAAACATTCTCAAATATAAAAAAGCAAACGCACTGCTGAAACGAGAATTAAAAATTGCAAAGCGAAAAGCATTTAATGATTTAACTGGTGAAATGAATCCAAAAACCCCGACTACCAAAGTTTGGCACTATATTAGATCTTTTTGCGGCCTCAAGCCTAGATCTCAAATACATTGCCTAAACAGTAAAAGCTCGCCAATTCCAATTACAAATAGCAGTCATATTGCAGAAGAGCTATGTTCTCATTGGTCCTCAGAATCAAATGATTAAAATTTTTCGCACAACTTTCGCCTCCACAATCACATTGCATCATCTAAGTAGCACTTTAAATTACAGTCCGTCCGTCTCGGTCAAAAAGCTGGAAACGCCTATAACTTTACTAGAAATGACTATTGCTCTGTCAAAACTAAAGGGCAAATCTCCTGGTTTAGACAGAATCCCTACCCTATGTTAAAAAATTCGCATTCAACAGTTATATCCAGACTTACTAACCATTACAACAACATCTTCGAGAATTTTATTCCACAATATTACAAAGTTAGTAAAATTATTCCGCTTAATAAGCCCAACACTGACAAAACCGATGTAAATTCCCACCGGCCTATATCATTGAACCCTTGCTGCGCTAAATTGTTAGATAAAATTATCGCCAACCGGTTTTGGTGGTTTGTTAACTACAACAAATCTATCGACAGACGGCAAACTGGTTTTAGAAAGGGAAAATACGTATCAGACAGTCTACTTGCCTTAGACCACTTGATATCGTCGTCCCTTTAATGTGTCAATTATCTCACTAGATTTTGCAAAAGCGTTTGACAAAATTGGTATCCACACAATTCTTGATGAACTTCATCTATGCAAAATAGGCCCAAAGATTATCATATACATAATTAACTTCATGTCAACCAAAAAGACATTAGTGCACACAAATAACCATCTTTCGTCAATATTACCACAGCACAATGGAATACCACAAGGGTCCCCGCTCTCTGGCATACTATTTTTAATTGGTTTCAACAGGCTAAACAGAACTTTGAACAAATTGAATCACTTTAACTTTTGTGCATACGCTGATGACTACCACATTGTAAGAAAACTAAATCGCAGTTCCTCCATCGACATCGATGATTTAATGTCGGATATCTTATCCTGGTGCGACTACTCTGGTGCAATGCTCTCTTTAACTAAGTGCAAACGCTTGCATGTATGCAGAAAAAAACAATGTCATTTTAATCTGAACTGCTCTTTATCTCCTATATCAGACGTATTGTCCCTAAAAATTCTAGGAATTACTTTTAACTGCAAATATAACTGACTGACCATATTGCAAGGCTTCTCTCATCCCCTTCTAGTCGACTTAAAATAATTAAATGTCTCTTTACGGCAAGTGCCCAGTATCTCAATCTAATAAAATCAAAGCTTTATACCATTCTGGCTATTCGCTTCGCCCATGGCGCCTTCAGGACTACACCTATTAAATAATCTTCTATTTAAGTCCAAAATCATGCCTCTTGAAATTAGAAAAGACCTTATTACAACTAAGCTTGCAAAGACCATTCTTCTCTCTAAAGATTCTCCCGTTTCTTTCCATTTAAAACAAATTTTCAAATCAAATAAATCCAACCCTTAATATTCTTCTTCTTTTCAACGTGCAATTCATCTTATCAACAATCTCGGCTTGCCAACAAAACCAATCCCTAGCATCAATAAAAAAATTCCGCCATGGATGGAAAGAACAATCGTTAATACTAGTCTTCACGACTACAATAAGTCTTTAACTTCACCGGTAATGTATCAACAAAAGTTTCTTCAACTAAAAGACACTCTACCTAACCACAGTTTTATTTATACTGATGGTTCAAAATATGGGGCTTCTACAGCTTTCAGTATTGTTACTAGCAGCTGCTACAAATCATTCCTACTCCCTTACTATTCTTCTATTCTTTCAGCAGAAATAATAGCTATATACAATGCAATTTTGTTTCGCTATTTGCACGGATTCCTTATCTGCTTTAAATGCCATCACAAACCCCTTATATCATTCATTTTATCCTTTACAAATAAGACAAATACTTACTGAGTTCATGCCTCGAATCCAATTAATATGGGTACCTAGTCATTGTAATATACGAGGCAACGAAGAAGCCGATAAAGCAGAAAAATCAGCTTTTAAATATCCTCTTGCCTTTCACGACAACCACAGCATTAAAGACATTTTAAAACAGATTAAACTTAATTTTACAAGCAAACAGAATTCATCTTAACCAACCCTCTCTATCAATCAAACAATTTATTAAAGAATACAATTTATAATTATGGTTGTTATACTTAGAATTACACATCTCTATATATATAACACATATGTATTACACTTAAGAGATAAAAGTTGTATAACACAGTAAAGTAAGTCAGTCGTGTAGCTGACACGAAATAGTAAAGAACATCCACGATAGTTTGGCGACGAGCGGAATCGAATTTGCGTACAGTCAAAGTTATTAATACATACAGTTTGAAAAAACTGGCAACCAACAGTCAAAGTGTGACTGCAGAAAATAAAAATGTAGCGTTCTTCGCATTTGAACATTTTGACCAAAACAAAACTACATGGTCAAGATGGGTTAAAAGGTTCAAGAACGCATTACAATTGTATGAGTGCCATGCAACAAAGTATCAACAACTGTTGTTGCACTTTATGGGCGCAAATACTTATAATATTCTGGCGGATAAAGTTTTACCTGTCGCGCCGGAGCATAAATCATTTAAAGAAATCGTGGACACACTGGAAGAACACTACGATCCAAAGCCGAACGAGCTAATGGAAAATTAGATGTTTTAGATGCGGTAGCAGGAACCATTTAGCGGATAAATGTAAGATAAAAGAAGGGACATATACGTAAAATGTGTTTTAAAGAAAGGAAAATCACCTGCATCAAATTACAGAAAATGAAAATACAATTTCAAATTTACAAGATATAAACAAAATTGAAGAGAAAAGTGATGTATTGAATGTAAGCTCTAAAATAATGTACAAAATTAATGTAATGGGTAGAATTATCGATTTTGAAATTGACACTGGATCGCCAGTTTCTATCATGAATTTAGATGATGCAAAGAAGTGTTTACCTAATCTTGAAGTATATAAGTCAAATGTCGAGTTTACAAGCTATTGCGGCACAACAGTTGAATGTTTAGGTTATGTATACGTAGATGTTACAGCGCGTAATTGCAAAGAAAATTTAAAACTTTTTATTGTACGGTCAAACAGAAAACCCTTGTGTGGAAGAGAATGGTTACGTGTTATTAAACTTGATTGGAATGCAGTTTTAAATAACAATACAGAAAGTTTATGTGTTAATGCAATTCAACAATTTAATGAAAAAGAGTTGATAAAGAAATACCCTAACGTGTTCTCAGAATCAATTGGTAAGATAAAAGACATGCAGGCTCGATTACATATTAAGGCAGATGTAGTACCAAAATGCCTAAAGGCTAGAAAAGTGTCATTTTCTTTAATGGAAGCAGTTGAGAAACAATTAGACAAGCACGTAGAAGAGGGACTATTAGTAAAGGTTGAGTCAAGTGAATGGGCTACACCCATTGTAGTTGTACCAAAAAGAAATGGTGACGTACGAATTTGTGGAGATTATAAAGTGACATTAAATCCCGCACTAATGTTCGGAGTTGCTTTTGCCCTAGCAAAGTGGCAACGTCTCATGGAACAAGTACTGAGTGATATACAGCACCAGATGATGTAAATCATATACAGAGAATTTATGAAGTTTTAGCACGTTTAGAAAAGTTAAACATGCGAGTGAATTTTGAAAATTTATATGATTAACAGACGGATGACTAGTAAAGTGGAGGCAACACAGAAAATGAAGAAACCTTGTGGTAAAGATGAGGTACGCGCATTTATGGGTTTAATTAATTATTACGGAAGATTTGTGAAAAACTTAAGTGAGCTAGCTTATCCTTTGAATAAATTATTGCGTAACGACGTTAAATTTGAGTTCACTAAGGATTGTGAAAAGGCTTTTGCAGAAATTAAAAAGCAAATGCAGTCGGATACGATATTAGCTCATTACGACCCTAAGCTACCAGTAGTCCTCGCAGTTGATGCAAGTCCAATAGGCGTAGGAGCAGTTTTAAGTCATACATACGCAGATGGTTCAGAAAGACCAATACATTTTGCTTCACAAACTCTTAGTAATGTGCTGCAAAAATACTCACAGATTGATAAAGAAGCCTATGCAGTAATATTCGGAGTAAAAAAATTCTATCAGTATTTATATGGCAAGAAATTCACACTAGTTACAGATAATAGAGCAATATCGCAAATATTGGCTCCAAACAAAACGTTGACTGCACTATCTACAACCCGTATGCAGCATTATACATTTTATCTCGAACAATTTGAGTACGATATCAAATGTAAAAAGTCTAAAGACAATTTAAATGCAGATGCTATGTCACGTTTACCAGTACGAGAGAGGAGAGAAGAGGAAGTAGTGGAAAATTTGCCAGTTACAGTTTACGATTTAAAAAAAGAAATGAAATTCGATGCAGACTCAAAGAAACTGATCGATTGTGTAAAGTTTGGTCGGGAATGTCAACATAATGAGAGATTTGGTATTCCACAAACTGAATTTACACTACATGACGGAATTCTGTTAAGGGGAATGAGAGTATACATTCCAAAAACATTACGATTGAAAATATTACAAGAATTACATATAGCTCATTTTGGAATGACAAGAATGAAAACTTTAGCTAG
Organism: Leucophenga maculata; assembly: GCA_035044805.1. Lineage (NCBI taxonomy): Eukaryota > Metazoa > Arthropoda > Insecta > Diptera > Drosophilidae > Leucophenga > Leucophenga maculata. Next base: position 122,887 of record JAWNNP010000059.1, on the reverse strand, counting down.
AGCATACGTTTGGTGGTGTAATATCGATAAGGATATTGAAAAGATGGTAAATAGTTGTTTCTCATGTCAGTGTACAAAACCTGATCCTAAGAAAGAGTTACCAATACATGGTTGGGGTATGCCAAAGAAACCCTTTGAGAGAGTTCATGCTGATTATGCAGGTCCATTTTTAGGTAAATATTTATTTATCTTGGTTGATGCATATTCCAAATGGCCTGAAGTTTGCGTAGTATCTAATATGACAACTGAAACTACAATTCAAAAGTGTAGAGAAATTTTTGCACGATGCGGAATTCCTAATGTATTTGTCAGTGACCATGGTAGGCAGTTTGACTCTGTAGAGTTCAAGAATTTTCTAAAAAGCAATGGAGTTTTACACAAACAGGGATCACCATATCATCCTGCAACTAATGGCCAAGCTGAAAGATACGTACAGACTATTAAAAATAAGTTAGTGGCAGCTAAATGCACTACAAATATAATTGAAAAAGAACTTTCTATAATTTTAATTGCATACAGAAGAGCTATACACCCTACGACTGGTAGATCACCTTCGATGCTTATGATGGGGCGTCAAATTCAATCTCGTATAGATTTGGTGTTACCTAATAATGATGTTAAACAATATGAGTTTCAATTAACAAAAAAATTCTTTTTGGAGGGAGAAAGAGTTGCAGTTCGCGATTATATTGGGGGTACAAAGTGGAAGTTCGGGTTAGTTTCTGCTAGATTAGGCGAATTGCATTACAACATAATTCTAGATGATGGTAGAGTATGGAAGCGACATACTGACCAAATACGAAAGGTAGAAATCCCTTGTCAGCAACAAGAATCAAGTTTGAAAGCAGTGAAACCATTGACTGACAAAAGTACAACACTACCTGTGAAAGTTACTGAAACTATGTCTATACCTTTACGCACTGTAACACCAAACATGTCTTTACCAGTAGATAAGACGACAGTTTCAGGAGTAATAGCATTAACTAATTATAATGAAAATAATATAAGCGAATGTACTGCACGCAGATCTAATAGGGAACGTAAGATACCCAAGAAATTGTTAGATTAAGTTCAAGTACATAATTAAGATAAAAGTAATTTTAAGTGAAATGTATTGTATGAAATTGAAAACTTTAAATTACTGGGGAGAGAATTGTTATACTTAGAATTACACATCCCTATATATATAACACATATATATTACACTTAAGAGATAAAAGTTGTACAACACAATAAAGTAAGTCAGTCGTGTAGCTGACGCGAAATAGTAAAGAACATCCACGATAATGGTAATCTTCAAAATGACCTTGGACTTCACCGTTATGAACTGTCCAAAATTATTCGCCGTCGCTTGGGCCGTACAAATCTGACTCACAAACATCTTTTTGATAGATCTATATCAAACTTGTGCCATTTCTGCAACTTGAACACACCTCTCTCTGTTAAACCCTTCTTTGATGACTGTCAGAGCTTTAGTAGATACAGAAGTAAATATTTGTGTAATGATGAAGCGATAAATTTAATCTTTAATCCCACGAAAAAAACCTAGCTAAAGTTCTAAAATTCCTAAAAGCATCTAAAATTTTAAACGATTTATAAAAATATCAAATTAAATTATTAAAAATAAAATTTTAAAATCAAATTTGTACACATGTAAATAATTTATTAATAATTAGTCTTTCTTATATTTAATAGTATAGTTTTTTTTTTTCCTTTTAAATTGTTAAAATAATAACATTAATTCTTAAGGCTATGTCGCTATAGCTTTAATCTATAATTTATATGTAATTTTAATTATATATAAATTTAATAATAAATAAATAAATGTTCTGATTGACGGAAGGCAATGGTCGAGCGTGCTGCATGTGCGAACGTTACGTGGTCCCAACATCGACTCGCAGCCAAGATACGGATTAGGCTAAGCGTGGTGCTTGACGCTCGACCCAACACACAACGAAATTTAGACCTCGGTAAGCTGCAATCAGAACAAACCGCCGAAGCCTTTTCAAACACACTCTCCCGACTGCTCCGGGAAACCTCTCCGTCTTCTCGAGATATATGTGAGCAGTAAAAACATATCACCCGCTCCATGGATAGGGCTGCCAAGGAGGACATTTGTTATATAAAACCTGTGACTTATTCTTGGTACGACGAGGAGTGTGGCAATACTACTGCAGAGAAGAACGCTCTCTATCAGCGGACTCTTCAGTCGGGAGCAATGCGAACTGTATCAGAGCGATATCGAGAGAAACGGAGAGAGGAGCAACAAAGACAGAACCGAAATGAAGCTCCAAAACGTGCAAAAGGTCAAGCGTCTGACCGAACGTCTTAAACACGGAGTAATTTTCAGGAAATCTGGTTACAGATGCACGTGATTCCTGTACATCTGTAACCAGATTTCCTGAAAATGACTCCGTAAGATTTTAGAGAAGTCATTTTTCTAAACTACTTGGAGGCGATGAGGCGTACAATACCGCCGATAGAGAAATGACACCGGAACCACCAGTTAATGATGGCACTATTGTAGAGCCACCGGACTATAAAGAGGTCGATTCAGTTATTAAATAGCGGCAGGCTCTGATGGGCTGAGTTATTTAAGACCGTCGGCGAAGAGGTGGTGAGGAGTATGCACCAACTTTTATGTAAGATATGGTCCGATGAACGCATACCCAATGACTGGAATCTCAGTGTTCTCCGTCCTGTCTGTAAGAAAGAAGATCCCGCTCTTTGCTCCAACTGCCACAGAATAAGTTTCCTTTACATCAGATATAAGATTCTGTCGCTCTATATGTGTAATAGGTTGAAGCCATATTCGACTCACTGATAGGACGATATCAGTGTGGCTTTAGAACAAAAAGGTCGACCAGTCACCAAATATTCACATTACGCCAAATCTTGAAAAGACCCGTGAGTTTAACAAAGCCACACACCACCTATTTGTCGACTATAAAGCCGCTTTCGACACGCTGATACGATCGAAGTTTTTCGCCCTAGATATCTCGACAAAGATCGTCTTTGCATGATGACGCTTTCACAACCAGCGTAGGAAAGAGGATTCAGACAGAGATGCGCTTTTGTTCGACTTTATCAATCTGCTGATGGAATATAAACATGCACATACAGAACTTTAGATCCTTAGGGCGCGATCTTCCGAAAATGGAAATAATGCTGTACGCCGATGACATTGAGGCGTTCCCAGAGATTGTAAAAAAGTCTCGGCTTATGAATGAGGACAAGACGAAGTTTTTGGTGTCTTCTCGCACGCCGTCATAGTGCTTTGGACTGTCAGTGACGATGGAGAGTTTCAACTTTAATGTTTTTCTACAACATTAAGTCTACTTTGTATCCGAAATGAACTACAACAACTTTTTCCACTACGATTGAGGCACCTCCCAAACACGGGTTGTGAACGCATTAATAACTTCTTCGGGCGTAGAAAATCGTTCACCGCGTCGTTTAGTTTATTTTAGATGCTTGGGAATAAAAAGAAATCATATTTCAAAATGTCTCTTGTATAAGCCGATGTGGAAGATTGCATTGTCATGGTGAACGTTTATTCTATACATGTAGCTAAATAAGGATAAATCCTATTATAAATAGTTATTCTCACTGGAGAATATCTATCTCTGCCAATTTTATAAAATTTACTTATTGTTGTTAAGACAGACTGCAAATAAAAACATTTAAAAAAAAAAAATGGGTGACGGTGATTCGTCTTCGGCGGATGGTTTTGTGAATTTCTCCGAAGACTTCAGGTAGACAAGGTCTACCTGCACAATTTAGAATTGACCGTCTTAAGTTGCTCAAACAGAACAGGGATTTGCTTAGTAGTGCTTCGTACGCGAACAGCTTTTGTTGGATTTTGCTCGTTTTGGAACGTCCACACATGTGACGATCTTATTAACGTCTCTTGAAGCACAGCAATTGTACTTTCTTTGCACCAATCCACACGAGTTTTTTCTTATTGACTTTAGTGTTGCCACTTCTCGAAATATAAATAGTGCCCTTCGTAAGCAAGTAAGTATGCTGCTATAGATCTGAATAGTTTTGCGAATGATTTTATTGAACTGAATTTAAGCTGTTTCTTGTTTTTCATTATTTTAGTTTTTCAATATACAAAAATTTGCTTACTTTACTAGAGGCTCAATGTCGTGAAGGGATGCTTGCACAAATGAGGTCCGCATAATAAACGATGATTACACAGCCAGAAAATAATGTAGTCGTGAGAAATTATCCAAAATATTGTAAACCTTAAAACATTTTGATGTAGGCCGTGGTAACGCAACGAATAGCGTCTTGTTTAGAGTACGGAATCGCTCAAAGCCAACAGCGAGTATTTCATGTGGTGATTTCTGTGGTATTTGTAGCCCATATAGGCCATGATGCTTCGGTTGTGACCTTAAGAAGTATGGCTGAAGATGCTGAAGTAGTAATTTTGGTCTATACAACGGGTTTATAAGAGAGCTGTAATGTCTATCTAGTTTCTACCTTTTCGAGGGCATTATATTCTGAGAATATGTTCCTTTTGACCAATCGGTTACTTCTGTGTCTTCATACCCTGTACTCATAGGATACAGGGCATATAAAGTGTGTGCAAATGTTTGAAACATGCAGATCACCATGAAAAGACAAATCGCTATACACATGTCCGCCTTCAAATTTTGATATTTAGATTCATGAACCTGCTAACCATCTTCCATGCAAACGTACACATCATTCTGAGCTGGATTCGCATAGAGTAATTTATATCAGTTTTCTTAAAGTTAGCCGTCAATTATTATTGAAATTTCTGGAAATTTCATTTTAATATCTTTAGGTCCTTAGGTCTAGATCGGACCACTAGAAAGGGTGCCTCCATACAAATCTGTCCCACCTTTTTGTATGAAAAAAATATTGGCAATTTACAACAACGCTAATATAGACTTCTAATTTTACCAGCGTTTGACTGCTGTTCCCAGAGTTAAGTGATATTAAGTCTTAGGAACATTTTCAAAATGGCGATTTTTTTTTTGCATTTTTTTTATGAAAAACACAATGAAGCTCCTAAATAATTTGTTCAGCTCCTACGTCTTATCTTGGAAGAAAATGGCTGCGATCAGGTTTCTATTTTACACAAGAATGGAATGCCGTACTTTAAGTTTTTCGTTGTATGTACTTTTGTCCCGCCGGAATAATAAAAACCTCATTTATGTACTTTAAGTTAAATTTTTATTTTATTCAGTTTATTTTCTTATGAGATACATTGCAAAAAAGAAATTTACAAAAGGTACATAATGTTTAAATACAGAACTCAATGCACTTATTCACCTATTTTGAGTTATTTGTTTTGTTTTGTCTTTTTTTTTTTTTTTGTAAATTTTAAAATTGATTAATTCATATATTTTTGAATTGTTCTTCATGCGCCCTCCTCACATTGCCCATTTATTTATCTACTGTAGTGCGACACTCCTTTAGTGAATATTTCGCTTTTATTTATTTAATTATTTCTTTAGCAATACATTTATTTGCTTATTTCAGTTTGTAAGTATTTATATATGTTTTTTTTTATAAATAATTTACTTGTTAGTCGGTATGAATGCTTGCATTAAATTTACAATTCTCCTTTATTTTGCTATTAAATGCAGCTGCAGCTGAAATAACGCGAAATATGATTATTACGGGTATACACTTATATACATATACATTTAATTAATTCAAGTTTCATTAAATATTTTTCACATCCGATATTAGTTAATTATTCAGAGAACTCATTACAGTTTTTCCACCCATCCACCGCAAAGCAAACTCGCCTTTTGGTGACCTCGCCGCGATTTGTAGAGCTGTGTGCAACTGTCAGTGTAAGCGAAAAACTTTTCATGCAACATTTTTCACAAACTTTTCTTTTTTTTTTGGTTTGTTCTATGAACGAGGAGCAAAAACAAAATGCTTTTCTACTTTGATGCTGTTTATTTTGTTTGCTGTAATTTGGAATAAATTTTCGAAACTTGTTTTAATGCGCTTGACTCTACTAAAAGCTAATTTTAATCTCTACTATAATAAAAATCACTAATTGCTTGCATTTGAATTTGCATCCCATATTCTTTATACACATAAATATATTTTTTTTATGTCGAGATGCTTGATGATCTCGTATTTAGCTGACTTTTGCACACAACTGTACTAATGCAAATGTTTTTCGTAGTTTATGCATGAATTTATTTATTTATTTGCTTTTATTTTATTTATGTTTTACAATAGTTGGCTTGAATATTGATTTACAGAGTATGTACACATTTAGTAATTTTATTTACAAGTATGCGCATAAATTTTGACTAATTCTGTGTGCTTAAATTCTAATTAGGAAGGCACTTCTCATTTCCGTAAAAACAAAACTCAGAATCAACAAAAACAATTGAGCTATTTGCATCCAAATATTTAGATACATGTTCCAATAGAATTTACAAATCAACAAAAGAACAACAATTGAATGTCACACAGAAACATACACACACATACACTCTCGAACACACACACACACTTGTAGCTCACAATTAGTTAAGAGTTTGGCAGATGATTCGAATTTGAAATGATTTCAACAACATTTTAAACGAATGGGCAGTGCTTCGTGCTTTTTAAGCCCCAAGAATGGTTACATGTTAAACTACGACCTGTGAAAAGCCGTAATGAAGGAAAATTGCGCTGTTGAACTCAGCTCGACTTGCTTGTACCGCACTAGTTGGGGACATTTTTCTACACAGCACGTAGAGGCAAGCCATTATTCTGATGCCGGCACGCTTCGGCAGTGCACTGTTGCTGGCGTTGTTTCCTTGGGATATTAATTACGATCGTTCATTGTTTCCGCATTATCCCAACAGCACTCAATCGTCCGGCACTGCGTATACGCTATGTAGGACGCATTTGATCCTTCTTTTCGGTTGAGCTGACGCCAACGCAGGGCGGATTACTGAACGGAAGTTAATACAAACAAACACAGACACGCACACATCTGCAAATATTCGTATGCAAATACAGGCTCACCTCTCTTAATGTTTGCCATACGGTTAATGTTTATCTAGCTCTGTTTGGGATCTGCATAAATTCTGTATTTGGTTCCAATTTAACTTCACCAAAGGCCAGAACCTATTAGTTCTGTTTGTCATTTCAGGACTGTAGTCGTTGTTTTTGCTATTTTGGCACTGCTATTATTTGCTCATGAACGCTGCCGGTAGCTGTTTGCATTGTATTGTTTGATTGTTCATTTATTTATACTCGTATGTATGCCTGCCTTTAGGGGAGCTGCTGTGAGTCGACTTTAGTATCTGTATCTGTATCTAAGTCTATGTTGACTTACATTATTGATTACGTCAAATGGTCTCTTAGCAATTTATTTATAGTTGCAACAATTTGTCAGAGCAATTCGCTGTTGCCCAATCACAATTAGATATATTTCGTATTTGAACTGCATAAAAGATACAACAAAATGATTTGATTTGTTTGCATGTCGCAACTGTTGATATTCCATCTGCGAATAATTAATTGCGAATGAAAAATGAGTTGCAATTCAAATGTGACTGCATAGAAAAGCGCATATGCTATAAAATATTTATGGCAAATAAATTGAGGAATTAAGCCATATGCGGAGGGCAATAAAATATTGAATAAAGTTTAGTTAAAATTTTTGTATATATATTTGCATGTTGGTGCCAAAAAGTCACAAATAGAACTGAAGTTGAATTGAACGAAATTTCAAACTCAACTTGAAGCCAATTTACAACACTTGAACAAAGGCAATATTTAACTTGCGAATGTATGAAGCAAGTTTTTAAAATCCGGTTTTAATTCAGAGCTCTTTTGGTGCACCCGGGTACGGGTACGAGTATACGAGATTTAGATAAAAATATGCAAATGCACTTATACTCAGTCAATAAATTAGTTAAAAACAAAGACAAATTTCGTAACAGAAAAATTTTTTTTTTTTTGTGGGAAGTTCTTCTTCATTAGTTTATTTTGAAGAAAAGTCAGAATCATTGGGAGTGGATGAGTCGATAGAAAGTCCAAGAGGTTTTACGCCGCGTTGGCTTATGTTGGCCACGTTTTTTTGTCGTCTTACTTCGCTCCTTGGTAAGTGGAGTCGACGCCTATCGAAAACCTCTGTTGATCTATGGGTCGCAACACGCGGTTGTGAGCGCAAGTTCACGTCAGAAGGTTCAGAAGGTTCGGAAGACAGTCAGCAGTGTCCTAAAAAAACTGGGTGCTATACGAGTTGAACACGCGCGACTCCTAAAGATTATGTTTCGTCAAAAATTAAAGTTTTTTGCCATTTCATCCCTTTGTGATTGGCGAATCTGGATCCATTACGACAATCCCAAGTGCAAAAAGTCATATTTTTTGCCTGACTAGTCATGAACATCATTCGCAAGGCCGAATATTCATAGCATAGTTTCTGCTCTTTTTTTTTGGAGGGACCAGTGCGGCGTAATCTACTACGAGCTGTTCGAACCAAAAAAAGAAACGATCACAGGGAACGCTATCGGACTCAACTCAACTTACGGACGGAATTCGCACTGTGAAGTATTTTTGCAGCATGACAACACTTGATTGCATGTTGCGAAACCGGTCAAGTACCGCCGTATTCTATACATTTTGCTCCTTCCGGCTACTACTTGTTCCGATCGATGACACATGGCCTGTCCCAGCAGATGTTTAATTCAGATGGATAGCCTCAAAAGACGAGTTGTTCTTCCGAGCTGGTATCTAAAGATTGTCACCAGAGGTGGACACTACTTTGAATAATATTTGTAAACAATTTAAACTCTTTCATTGTTGTTATATTAAAAATTATAGCTACTCCTATTCCTTGTGAGCTTATGAAAACATTTTTATACTTTTCAGACAGAGTGTAAAAAGTATTTAAATTTAGTCAAACTGTTTTCAACGCCTTGAAGGAGACATCGGACATCCGGTAAAATATATATTTGTGATTCGCATGACAAGGCGATTCCTTTTAGCCATGTCCATCTACTTCTTTCCGTTTTTTTGCCTTCTAGCATAAATACGCCCTGTTCCTACAATCTTTGAAATATTGGTTGGAAATGTATGGACTTTTTATACCAAGATGGAATGACTAAATGGAATGATTGAGATATGACCAATAGAATCGACTGCTGCCACATAAATCTAATTGATTTAATTAATTTGAAGCAATTATTAGTTGCTTCTTTTTTATGAGTACAATTTTTTGAAAGGGTTCCAAACATTGCATTCAAAAATGAATCCAATTGAGGTTGTCACTAAGCTTCTATAATGAAAGTAGGTATTGTATAAATTGAAATAATGAGTTGCTGCTTAGTTAGTTCATAGGTTAAGGAAAATGTAAAGGGTATTGAAACTTCGGTTCGGTTAATATTTTCTCTCCTTTTAGTATATTATGAGACAGTGTCAGTATAATAAAGAAAACCTCAAGTTTAAATACTGTTTCCAACTTCCCTAGCAAAATATTTGTGACATTGCATTTCTCTTTTTAATGACCATGAAACATCGAAGTCAGTGCAATGTCGCACATCCCTAGCATATATTGTACTTTCAGGGAATCAAATTTCTATATTTGCTCTATTATGAAACAAATGTTCAAAAAGGACAAGTAGGATAAGTGGTGATGTTCCAGTCACAGTAAGCATTGTGCATGGGATTCGCAATATGTTTTGATTTCGATTGAAAATATGTGAAAATTTAAATGAAAATTTAAATGAAATAAAATCTTTACGAAAAAACTTATTTAAATATGCTTAAATTAAATAATTAAATGTACTTTGAATTTGCATTGAAACAAAACTAAATTTTTTATTGATAAAATTAAGATGTTTCAGAAGAGCAATAAGCATTCGCAACATTAATTTAATCAAAGCACTTTGGAAATTTCAAAAACAGATTTATTACTCTGATTGTTCATTCACAATTAAGTAGGGAGTTATGAGCATTCACATAGAAGGAAGCAAGGAAACTCTATGATGGCTAATTCACAGTTGAACATTGAAGCACAGAACTGAGAACTGGCGATTAAATCACAGTTCTCAGTTATGTACAATAAACAATTGCATTGCAACATTTTTCATTTCAAATTACACCTCCAGAGATCACAGTGGTTTTATTTTTTTGCATCACTAGTTAATATGAACAACTAATTGAGTTATTAAGAATGTCATTAGAGAATATGCAAATCCAAGTTAAGAGCTTCAATTGGAAATTAAAAATAATTATTTTTTATAAGGAAAAATGCCTGAACTTCACTCACACACACACACATGCATACACATTTTAAATGAACCACGCATACACATACACAAAGACGCATACATACATATACACTCACACAATCGCACAAAAACTGTCGTAGAATTATGTCACTATTAATCAACTGTATCTGTTTACTCTAAGCTACACGACAACAACTACTTCAAATGCCTTAAATATGTATGTATTTATTTTATTAGCTCTTTATTTACATTTACCGGAAGCTCGTCCATATTTAAAAACAATATGCCTCCGCCCTCACTCGATGTCTCGCCTGCACCAGCTCAGAATTGCTAATAACTGTCGCTGCTCATCATTCATCGCTCGATTGCGGAGCCCAAGCAGGAGCAGAAGTTGTATTTGTTTTTGTTTTCCTGCTTGTTTTTATTTTTATTATTTTTTTTATTTTGTCGTTCCAGTTTTAGAGAGAGTTGAGTACCAGATACAACAATTTAGCGCAACTCCTACTCCGCTGCGCTGGCGTTGCCTTGATTTGTATTGTCCTTGGTGGCGCAGCCGCTGCTGTTTGAGTCGAGGCCGGTGCTGGCGCCCGATAACAATGGCTGTCGAACAATCGTGCGCAATTCCTGCGTGGTTGCTAGCGGTGGCATCGACTAGGGCAGCGCACAGGATGTGGAGAAGGAAGATGTATGCGAGTGCGACTGCGAGTGGGGCGCACTCTTGTCGCTATTGCTCATTGCCAAGTTAGTTGCTGTTGCCGCTGTTGTCGATACCGGTGCCGATGCCAATGCCGACACAGATGTTGTGTAAATATGAGGCTCGTTGTCCTGCTCGAACGACGTGTTCTGTCATCCGTAGTAGAATTGCGAATTGACTGGCACCCCAGTGGAGAGAGTGCGCGGTGCGGTACCGTCGTAGGAGAGCTGTTGTTGCAGCATCGGCGTTACGCCCGAGGGCAGCTTTGTACGGCGCAGCGTGCCTGTTGCCGGTAGATGGCTCAGTGGAGATGCTGTCATCGCTGTCGGGTTCATTTGCTGCGCTAGCGTTAGCGGTTGCGGGGACGATATTGGTGGCGTTGGGGTGTTTGTCGGTCGCTGGAGTACTCCCTCGGGATTTATGATGTAGCCGGCGCGAATAGTCGGAGCAGTTGTATATTGGGCTAACGATGTTATGGGAACCATTGTGCCTGACAAAGAGAGAAACAAATACGGATTTGGTGAAGGTGGAGGGAACGGGAGATGCCAGACGACAGAGCAAAATAAGTTTTGTGTGTTGCAATTAATTTAATAAATTAGCACTTGCCCGACGCGGCAGCTGCGCTCTTTACTTACTTATGGCGCTGCTTCCGCAGCTGAGGCCACTACCGTTGCCGCCGTTGTTTGTGCCACCAATAACAATGGCAGGAGCAAGAATACCGGCTACCGCACCCTGCCCGCTGGCATTGCTGGTCGAAACAAACGTGTTGGACGAAATGCCAATGATGTCCGGCGATTGCCGTGCCGCGCTGACCATCAATGGATTGGGAATAAGACCAATTTGTGCTGCTGCAACCGGTGGTTGAGGTGCATTGGATGGTGACGAAATACTTACGGGCGCGCCGAGATTTCCGTATAGGCTGTTCGAGGGGCCGTAGTTAATGTAGTTCTTTAGTAGAAAAAAACGAAAGCAGAAGCGAAGCAATGTGTCAAAATTGTGTTTTCAACTTTGTCTTAAAGTAATTTGTTTTATTAGGCCACAGCTATAAAAATGAATAATGCGGCCGACCATTGTTCTCACCTCATTTTTCGACACACTCGGCACAGGAATGGCCGACGTCAGATCGATGTCAGCATCTATCTCCGAAATTGTATCGTTAAATCCGTTTGGAATTGTTGTCTCGTCGCCAAGGCCGGCACCGCCTGTGCCTCCGCCTTGGCCGCCGGTTGCCTTTGCGTTGCCACTGGAGTGGGCGTCACTGGACGTGCTCCGTCGCTTCTGGACTACAATGCGTGTGGCAACAACGACGATGCAGAAGAGCACGCCCACTGAGCCTGTGATTAAGAGATACAAATAGAGACGCTCCTGGTCGTCTGCATGCGGAGCGAAGATAAGATGGCATCCCAGCAAAGCCAATGGCGCGCATAAAGAGAAGAAAAACAAAGAAGAAGGCAAGCACAGGGAGTGAGTAAATGAGATACACTGAGCCATGGATTTGGCAGCAACAAAAAATAAAAAAATAAGGTCCTTAACTTTGCTCGCATTTGCTGCAGGACAGCGACAAATTCTGCTCGGTCCATTTGCGAGCTTTCGCATTTATTAATGCGTATTGCATGAAAAGGACTTTGTCATTATTAAAATTAAATAATGTTTGCAAATGAGAATTGGATTTTATTATAGAGATGTCTGCGCCGACCAGTCCGGCGACAAAAATATTTGCAACATTTTATGTGCACGACATGCTGGCACAGTTTAAAGCATTTGTGTATATTTTCTTCGGACAGATTATTTAATAATTTGAAGACAAAACTCTTAGTTTTCAGATTTCCGCTACGTACATACCTTCTAGACTTAAATCGGCGCTATGTGTCATAACCGGATTGACCATGTTACTAGTGCCGCTGCTGTCCATGTCGGACGTCGCCAGTGAACCATTTCCAACGACGCCTCCGGGCAGAGTGGTTCCATTATTGCGTTGACTAATCGAGTTGGTTGAATTGCTTGAGAGCTTGGGAATAGCCTCGGACTCCTTGTAGTTCGGTTCATCGTCATACCAGATATTCGTGTCGTTCTCAAAATCTTCCGTCTCATCGACTTCCACATCTGACTCATTGTTCTCTTTAAGCACTAACTTTGGTACTTTGTTTGCAAAATAAAAAAGAAAAACCAAGAACATAAATCAATCAAACAATCGAATTCCAGAGCAACGACGATAAGAGACATCTCTAAATCAAAGTTTTGTACAAAGTGCACTCACCACAGGTGTAAACCACCTTCAGATACATGCGAGAATTCGGCTGACAGGGCGTTCCGAAGGTGTTTGCATCCGCAGCCAGATTGCATCGGCGACGTCCGTGGCATATTTGCATCACGGTTTCCGTGGCGTAGGAGGCCAAACAAGCTGCCAGAGCAAAAGTCGGCAACAGAAATGTATTCCATGAAAGCGAAAGATAAAAGAACAACACGAAATAGCATCAGCAAATGTGTATAGACCGCTTGGTGTAGTCCGTGGATTTGGACTCTTGTGTGTGTGTTTGTGTGTGTGTGAGTTGTCAGGATACGTCAACCTCAAATGCTTATCTGTGCAAGTCTTTGTTGTTGGATGCAAAGAAAAGTGTTATGTTACTTACTTTCCTCGCGCACTCCCTGCGGTTGCGGACACTGTATGCTCTCGTACTCGGTACGTCCGAAGCTGGCGCTGTATACGGCGATGCGCGAGTAAGGATTGCACTCCAGTTGCGCCACGTCGTTGTGACAGGCCACCTTGCTGCGAAATTCATCTGAAATTGAGTAGAGTAAACAGTTCATTAGTAGCTGCTACTTCCAACGGTCTTAATGGCGACAAGCAAACACAAATTGCACATCGGACTTCAAAACTTTGCTCCGTTGCAGTTCCACCAATAGTTCTGCACTTAACTGTACTCGAACGGAATGCACTCTACGAGTACTAATTCAATTTTCCCGTGCCCCAACTTGACGCTATATTTGCCAAATTCTTTGCCAAATATAGCGTCGTGGTTGACAGTGATCCGCTCGAAGTACACTTTCTGGATACAGCGCTTCATGCTGTCGAGTTTGTTTATTTTTTATTTATTTTGGTAAACAAGCGCGAATCGATTTTTAATTTTCTAATGGATTACACGAATGTACACATTTGTTTTTATATAAAAACAGACAAAAAATATGAATCAAACTTTGGCAGCGATATTTTGTTTTCATTTTAGATTCGCTGAAATATGGAACATGTGTAAACAAGAAGCTAAACAACTGAAGAACAACTAAACAATTTAATCAAAAAGGACTTCAGACAAATGAAAGAACTTTGTGGCCCTGATTAAAAGAAGTTTTGATCAAAATAATATAAAATTCAAAAAATAAAATATTTTTAGTGATTTCAGATTTAAAAAAAAATATGCAACAAACTGATTAAAAATGTCCTATTCAATTAAAATAAAAAAAATTGTTGTCTAAATTTGTGGTGCGGTATAATCGACTGACTGAGCTTTCATTTTGACCAAAACGGCTGGTTAAATGCAAATAAGTTTTGATATTATTTATACCAATTGTCAAATCCATACGCTACTCAAGTGAAACTTTTCGAGTATTTGAAACCTTTAATTTTTCTAAAACAAACAATACCACTTCCATAGTATTAAGATGATGATTTAAAGTTTCTATCAGCAAGTTGGAACGCGTTGAGTAAGGTGTGGAGCATATTATAAACTTGATTCGCAACGCACTTCGTATAACGATATTTCATAATAGAGTCGAAGAGCTTCTTTAGAACGATTTTTAAAAAAGGGTCAAACGAAATTATTATAATGCCTCTGTTATGGTTTGCAAAACGTGGAGTTCTTGAATTCTGCATTGAAATTTAAACAATGAACAGCAAACAGTATTTGAGTTTGTAAGACAACAGAAAATTGGGAGATTATCGAAAAACTTAAACTTGCCATTTTGAGAGAACGAAAATCATTCTAATAAAGTATTTTGGATAGCTTAAATAGTTCTGTAAAGAGGGTGATACTTGCGGTGGAATGATTATTACAGCATTAACTCAATAATTTATTTGGTTACAAGTCCAGCAATCGCATATGTTCCTTACATTCGTGAATATTTTCCTCTTTTTAATACTGTTGGAATGTAATACATTAAGGAACATCCGTCACCATTCGAGTATTATCTTGTTCAATACATAAATTGTTAAAAGCGTATTCAAATTGAGATAAACTGAAAATCAAGAAATTAGTTACGACTTTCATTACACAACATAAATAAATTCTTGACCAGCATCGAAATCTGCGTAGATATTGAATTTTCAGTCTGTCCACTTATCCGTCAATCTTCGAAAAGTAAACAAAAATTGATCTTCGAAACTAAAAGAGCTAAAGTCTTAAAATTGGGATCTATAGATTCCCCTTATTTTTAGCCAGATCAAGTTTATTAAATGCTGTGGATGCAAAATCCAAAATGCCACAAAGTTAACCAAATGGTTTTATGCCTTATACATGCACAAAGCGCTGTCCCAAAATATTTATTTTTATTTCATTAACCCAAGACTTCTCAAAACTTGTGTAATTAGTTGTAGATAACCAAAATAATTTAAAGAATAAAATAAAACTATATCCTTAGGGTTCTACCGATCTTCAGAGTTTTGCAAAGCTACCATTCCCTTCGATTACCTTTTTTGTTCACCATGAAGATACTTCGCTATCCTTAATTTCAACTACTGAACTAAATATAAACAAATATTTACTTTTTTCCGGACTGCGCACTGCAAAGGAAAGGAAAATTGATATAAGCGGTGTTGATAAGAAGCAAACGGCTATATTAAAGAATCGAAAGAAAAGACAAAATGAAGAGTCAATAAGAGCAGCACAATTTTTGCGTTCTACACAAGCAACCGATTCTGTCCCGATTCTGTTGATGATCCGGAGTGGGGATCTTCCTTAGAATCATATCCCATAATAAAGACAACCCCGACAAACATGCCCTCGGCCATCGACTAGATACGGTTTATTGATGCGATCTGCTGCTGTTGTTGCCTCTGCGGTTTAAGTTGACGTCTGATTGACTTCTACCGGATACTTAACTCTCGTTATTGATAAAAACAAAATCCATAGAGCTTTATCCAATGCCCGGAGCGAAACTCCACTAGAAGATATTGAAGATATTTTTATAAATAGTATTTATTTGGGACACTCAACGCGTTGGCGTTGCAACGCCAAGTTGTGGCACTGCAAAGGAAATTCTAACGTCGATCATAACTTTATTAGAGGGTCAAGATTGAAACTTAGATGACGTGATTTCCGTTGGATGCGACGAAACTTCAACTAACACAAAAAAATGTACTTCTCTGCTAGTGGTACAAGTGTCGGGTTTGAGCACCGCCAGTTCTTCGACATATTTCTGATGAGGACCTTCAAATCATTGCAAAAGAAAAGAGTTTAAAAATTCTTCACTTTCCTTGTCACGCACAATCTGTGAAAAGATGTGTAAAACTGGTAACAGAGGCATCACAAAGTGTAACTGACGCTACTTCTAGGGATGGCTTTATTAGATCCAGATTGCCATCTCGGACAGAAATGCCTAATTTTGATCACAAGAATAATTTTATTAAATTTGGCAATTTAAAAATGGTAATTTGGAATTAGAAGACGTAAAACGACCCGAATAGCCAAAAAGGTTGAAATTAAAGAATTGGAGGCATTGCTCGGCGAAGATGCGTGCCAAACGCAAAAAGAATTTTGCAAAAGCTTTGGGAGTTGATCAAGCAACCATTTCTCGACGTTTAAAATCATTGGGATTCATCCCAAAGCTTCGAATTCGTGTGCCGTATGAATTGAAACTCAGAGACTTTGAACGCCGATTCTGCATGTCGGAAATATTGCTTTAACGCCACAAAAAGAAGTTATTTTTGCATCACTGGTGATGAAAAATAGATTTATTAAGCCCAAGCGCAAGAAATCGTATGTGAATCCCGGCCAACCATCAACATTCACTGCAAAGCCGAATATCTATGGCACCACGTTTATGCTCTGTATTTGGTGGGATCACAAGGGTGTGTTGTATTAGGAGCTCTTGAAATCGGGTCAGACTTCATTAGATTCGTTCAAAGAGAGCGATCGCGGAAAAACGACCAGAATATACGACCAGCCACGAATCCATAATTTTCCATCATGACAACGCTCGGTTACATGTTGCAGGACCGGTTAAAATCTATTTGGAAAACAGTGGGTGGGAAGTTCTACCTCACCCGCCTTATAGCCCCTTCGGATTACTACTTCTTCAGATCAAAGCAAAATGCTCTCACCGGAATACGTTTCTCTTCAGAACAGGGTATTAAAAATTGCTTCGATTCGTTCTTGGCCGCCAAGCCGTACAGGTTTATTTTGGGATGGAATCCAAATGGATGGGCAAATGTCATAGCTTTCTATGGGTAATAATTTGAACTTTGAATGAATAACAATATTTTCACAATAGAGCCTAACTTTTCAAATAAAAAAACCAAACGAATTAATGCATACTCCCAATATCTATATATATAAAAATGAATTGCTGTTCGTTAGTCTCGCTAAAACTCGAGAACGACTGAACGGATTTATCTTATCTTGGTCTTGAAATATTCGTGGAGGTATAGGGAAGGTTTAAAAGGTGAGGGAACTTCTAATGATTGCCGGGAAAACCCTAAAAACAGCCCTTTTCGTTTTCCCATAAATGAGAAAGTTTTAATGTATGGATATGTAAACGTATGGATGTATGTTGCAGTCTTACGGATTAACCGCTCAACCAATTCGTCTAAATTTTTGTATAGAGATAGATGGGATGATGGAAAAGAACATAGGCTACGTTTTGAATAAATCGGAGGGCGTGTTGCCCCATCCCCCGTACAAGCGATAATCAAAATTTGTCATATCGTTGCATCCATTTAAGGAACAGAAATGAAATTTGGTATGCATGTTAAGAGGTAAACGGGTTAAGTCTGGTCTAAATAAGAGGGGCGGTACACCACCCCCCTTATGAGGCAAAATAAGAAAAGTTATTAGATATGCTACTTTTTATCGGAAGATCTGCGGACGAAGTCGCGGGTTAAAGCTAGTATATATATATATATATATTTTTTTTTTGTTTATCTTTAGTTAATTAATTTATTATAACTGAAATCAACGCTTTTTCAAGGATATAAAAGGTTTCATTTTTAGGCCCTGTACCGAAGGTACAAGAGCCTATTGGGTTTGTGCAAATGTATGTAACAGGTAGAAATAATGGTCGGAGACCCCCCAAAGTTACAACCATTATGGTCAGGAATGAAAGAGGAGTCGATATAGCCATGTCCGTCTGTCCGTCCGTCCGTCTGTCTGTCCGTCCGTCTGTATGAACGAAAGGATCTCGGAAACGGTAATAGATAGAGACTTCGTGTTTTTTGCATTCGACTAGGATTGCTCCGGAATTTCACAAGTTTATTTTGAAATTTTGACCCTCCCCCCTTCCCCATAAAATCACCCCTTAGGGTGAAAATTTCTTCGGCACAAAAAAAAGTGAGTATACTAATATAGAGATAACGCAGAAATCCAAAAAGTTCATCAAAATCGGATAATAAATGGCGATTTTATAAGCAATTGAATTTGAACAACCCCCCTTTTCTTTTCATTCATATTCGCGCAGTGAGAAGTGGTCATGTGTTTGGTCATAAGCTCGGGAAACATTTAATATGTATGTTAGGCGACCTGTACCAGTTACAGTGCCTCTTACAGTCGGTTACGCCCGACTGTATTTCCTTACTTGTTTTATACTAAAAATATTTAAATTTTTAAAATTCATATTTATTAGCGATTTATTATGTATTATCAAATTCTTTTATTGATTTTCTTTAAGTATTAAATTTTATTGTATATAGGATTATTAAAAAAATATTTTTATGTGTAAATATTTGTTTTTTTAATGTGTAATTTAATCTGGGATTTTTCCTATTCAAGTCAACGTAGAATTAAATTCACGACGAGTTACAATTGTTTCGTTCAATGATTCGTTTATGACTGTTCAATAAATGTTGAACGAGCCAGTTGAGACTGAATCTCGGTCAATGACTGAAGCAGAACTCGGTTGAAACTGAGTGTCTTACAATGAATGGTGCCTTGAACGACTCGGTTGAACACAGTATCACTATCGCTCACTATGAATTTCATTTACTTGTTGATAGGTATAAAAAAAAAACAGATTTCATACAAATTAAGTTTTTGAATATTGTATATTTTAAATGATTTACAACTTGTGCAAGAAGTGTGTGATCAGAACTTAAATCGGACACCCGGTTCAAATCTTGTTAATGTGGTCTTAACTTGTCTTCATAATCGGAATCTGCATCCTCATCGTTATTATTTATATAAGATCTGATGTGCTGCTGGTTCGGTAAATCTAAAAGATTTAATACTTCTTTCGGAAACGGTTTGTTTTTTATCTTGTTTAGTCTCCAAATTTAAATGCAAACTTGATAATAAGGGATCGGAGGAGTCCATAGCCACATGGAAAACATCCATTAAATTATTTAGCCTGCGTTCTTCCTGGCATGAGAACTTACGTGCTACGAGCCGTACACCAATATTTTATAAACTGTTGGGGGACATTGGGTACCAAGGACAAGTATTTATATATAATGAAAAGGTCTCACCAAAGATTTAGGAAATTTTCTGTATTTTGATGTAGAATTCACATGATATTGCCATCAACATAAAGTACAATTTTTAGGGTCTGTACCGAAGGTACAAGAGCCTATTGGTTTTGTGCAAATGTATGTAGCAGATAGAAATAATGGTCGGAGACCCCCCAAAGTTACCCCCATTATGGTCAGGAGTGATAGAGGAGTCGATATAGACATGTCCGTCTATCCGTCCGAATGAACGAAAGGATCTCGGAAACGGTAATAGATAGAGACTTCGTGTTTTTTGCGTTCGACTAGGACTGCTCCGGAATTTCACAAGTTTATTTTAAAATTTTGCCCCTTTTAACATTTAATGTGTTTGTTAGGCGACCTGAACTGGTACAGGGCCTCTTACAGTCGGTTACGCCCGACTGAAATTTCCTTACTTGTTCATATTCATGCAGTTCTCACTGGTCATCTGTTTGGTCATAAGCTCGGGGAACATTTAATGTGTTTGTTAGGCGACCTGAACTGCTACAGGGCCTCTTACAGTCGGTTACGCCCGACTGAAATTTCCTTGTTTTAAGATAATTTCGTTGAATGATGTTATCGATGCAAATAGTTTCGTATTAGCAAAGGCTCTTCTAGCCGTGTTACCGCCATTACTACTAACGCCCCTATGCTAAGCCCACTTCTTTCCATATCCTTTGAATATTGAAAAAAAAAAAAAAAAAAAGTTGAACTCGACAAACTATATTAAGTTGTTTAATTTTTTAAACGTGAGCGAGGACGACGATTGCGTAGACCGTAAGCCAACATCGTCCACACCCCCGAAATCAATTCCACAGGGTCAAGAAGTAGTAGGAAAAGACAAAAAGAAAAGATGACGATTTGGACTACTTTAGTGACATTAATCACGACGATGATAAACATTCTAATTCTTTGATTTGGACTTATACAGACAGCAGCAACTCTGATAAGTACTCATCTTAAAAGCGCAAACGCTAATGGCAATAGGGCTGAGGCTTCCGAGTCAAATATGCGTTTCACAATGAAAGAACAGTTAACACAATTGAAACTCACGCATCGCTGCCGAATTGGACCCAGGACCACATCTATTTTGTACGTTCTGCATCAGTTTTTGGTTTTCGTGGAGGGGTTGACACAGCTGTCTTTGTACGACATTGCTGGCTGTACGCTCTATACAACGTATGTCGTCTCATGTGAATTAGATTTACTGAAGTAGCGTAAGGACAATAGCAATGTACGCCAGAAAGCCATGCTATTGATATTCATATGCAAATTGCGCAGGATGACAAGCAACCCGACATAATAATCGATAACCATGATGATCTCTCATCATAAACTGCTGTCTACAGCTAAAGGAGAAGATTCAACACATAAAGGCCAAAGCTAATCGAAACCCATTGTCTACCAAGAACAAAAAATAAATTAAGGTTAAATAAAAAAAGTCTTTTAGTGAAAAAAGGCGTTGAATTCCTTATAAATATTATTTTATAAACTGTGTGCGAATTAATATTTGCAAACAAAATTAATTCAATATTGAAACTAAAAAAGAAATCATTTCATTCTCCAGAAATTTAAAGAGAAATTCATTAACAAATTTTAACGATATAAAATAAGAATTAATAAAATGTTAACAAATTCTAATAAATGTTAATTTCATTAATAAAAAGAAAAATTCAAAGCGTTGAAAAGGTTTTTGAAGGTATTTGAAAATAATCTTTAGGTTTCTCTTATCATTTTTCATTTCGTATGACCATTTTTGATCTAAATCGGTTTAAATTTAGTTAGTTCCCATTAATATGTTTTCTCTCGGTGTTATAATTTACATTTAGATCTTGCTGACACCAGCAGCTGGTGAATGTGCTCTTGGCTTCATTGCAGTCGGGTTTTTGTTTTTATTTTGTTGTGCTGGAGTTTAGCTTGAAAAAACAAATTTGGTGTAGATACACCAAAATTCTAATATCCTACACGGATCCAAATAGTTATATGTTGCCTACTCAAATAGACAATAATGCCGTCGGTTGCTAATTGGTCACATCAGATTTGCTGCCAGGAATTATGAAAGAAATTTTAGTATTTGAATCAACATTAAAGACCAACGGCAAAGCGGTTATAACACTCAAAATTATTCTAGTGCTTCCCCTATTTTCTGCATATCATCTTTCGTTCAGTTTGTGCTAGTTTTGTGATTCCCCCAATTCGGTTTAGTCCTGCGCTTACCATGCCATAGCTTTATTATATACATAGTAGTATGAGTTGAGCTTGTGTTTGTTTGGTTGGTAAAATAGAAAAGTTGCGTAGTTTCAACTCGAAATTCGGAATAGAATTGGCTCGAATATTTCATTATCAAGTATTGAAGATAACAATGCTACGACCAGATTCCAAGACATATTGTTTACTTTTCTACTTGCTATTCGACAATGTTATCAGCCGAATACTAATGCAAAGTCGCGATGAGTTTGCTCCTATTCGTGAATTGTGGAATTGGTGGGAAATCCTTCTTGCAAAGTTTTACAACTGTCTCGAAAATATGGCAATCGTTGAACAACTAGTGGCTTTCATAGGACGGTGCGCTTTCAGGCAATATATATGCCCTCAAAGTCTGCCAAATATGGCATAAAACTTTGGTTGACTGTTGATCCTACGACTGGTTGTATATGGACGATACAATCAAATCTCAGAAATACACATAATGAACATCCTGAACTAAACATCTTGAGCGAAACAGCCTGAGCCAAGCGGAGCGCATCGTGTTAGACATGACTGAAGGCTTGAAATTTTTTTTCTATGTTCGGTTTGACAGAAAAACTGCGGCCGTGGAAACTTACTTAGGTGGGAACAATTCGGAAAAATAAAACATTCATCCCACCAAAGCTGCTTATCTTCAAAAAAGTGCCTTTGTACTCTTCAACTTTTATATTCAATGAAACAGCAAGACTAGTTTCATACATCGGCCATAAAAAACTCTTTTCATATGCCCGATGCACAAGACAGCAGATTGATGCCAATAGACAAAACAAAAATCCTGAAGTCGTATCTTATTATAATTCGACAAAAACTTTGTAATTTAATTAACTCCTCCGTTTTTATAAGTCGATAGTATTTGATTTACGATGGCCGAATCTTGTTATTGCAAACATGCTGGATATATTTGCATTGAATGCGTTTATTATATTTTCCAAAGTGGACCAGAATTTCGGCGAGAATTGGCTCCTTTTTTAGCTGAAGACCACATGATGAAACGGTCCAACAAACCAAGACAACATTTCTCAGCTGAGCAATTGGCTGATATAAGAGAACATCCAACAAGTTCAGTATTCTTGGGCCAAAATGATCAGGAACTCTAGCTTTTGTAATTCCTGAAATCTATTTTTTCGTACTTGCACATGGGCAGAAGGTCATACACCAATGGTTATATTGGCTCAACGATTAATCATTATCAAGTATACAAAAAAAAAAAATTGAATCAATACGACTCAAGAACTAAGGAAGAAGAGACTTAGAGAAAAGAGGTGCGGAAATGCAGAAACGGATATTTTCGAAGTTGCGAAATAGACCAAAGCTGCATTTATTAAATTCCAAAGCAAATTAACTAAGAAGTATGCTCCGAACTATGAAGTTAATTTGTATCTATTTATGCATATCAAGCATGTAAATTAAATTCAATTAACACGCACTGCGAAATAATGTTGTCTTAAGTGCATCGCAAATGTTTAATTATCTCGCAAAATTGCAACAAGGCGTGAAATTTTTGAATTTCGCAATAAATTTTGGCTTACATTGAAAACTTGATACATATTAATAATGTTTGTGTATTATTATTGATCAGCATCAAAATTCGATTCGATATAGACAGATGGACTTCCGGCTATCTGTCTATCCGTATGGAAAGCAAAAACTTGAAGACAATAAAATTAACATATTTCCTCTCAAGACATGTAGTATTCAATGAACATGAGAAAGCTATACGAACCTACCAACCCTTTCAGAGTTCTTATATAACATATATTTAATTATTTGATATATGAGGTCTACATAGCTCATATTACTAAGCAATACTAAGTTCAAATATTGCTGAGCCAAGTCCAAATTTGAAGAGTATTTAAGCTTCGGTTTAACCAAAATTAACTTTTTATATTGCAATCAACGATGCAAAACTTTGTCATAGAAAACAGTTTAAGCAAATATTTGTAGACTCTTAAGATGGTGTATTATAGTAATGTCCTTCATTTCAATTTAATAAAGTACAAAGGAGAGGGCTGCCAAAATAAACTAATTTATTAAGACAAATTAATCAAAATAAAATAAAAGTAATATGAGGATATTTCGTCTTTTAATATCCAAGATTTTGTTTTCCCTTTTCTAGCTAGCTGCCACGTAAGTCTGAGACTGTAGATTGACAGACTATGTTGGTATGAGTACATATACGTATGTCCTTATGATTGGATACTACCTAAGTATGTATGTCAACGGGTGAGTTGTGCATTGTCTGGAACTTTGTTATTTGGCGCTGGCGTAATAATGAATGTCTTTGTAATGCATCAGTCTACAATACATAATTGAAAGTTGCGAATGGTTCGACTGCTCCATTAGACTTCTCCATTTGCTGCACATTCGCATCTCATTTCCGATAATGGTGCAGCTGAGTTTCAAATATTCAGAGCAGCATTCAATGCGCAATGCTACACATTATGAGGAAGCCTTTTCCACCCGCGCTTCGTCCATACACAATGCAACCCAGCTGAAAGTTAATTTTGTGTTGAATTTGTTTTTTTTTTTCTTTTTTCGTCAAATGAAGCAGAGCATAAAGCAGGAAATGTGCAGAGTAAGAGTAGGACTCCGCTAACTCAAGGGACATAATGTATCCGCTTCCGGTGCCACTTGCTCGTTCGTTCAAATGGCTCCTAAACTTTTAGCGTACCTACATACACTCCGCGCAAGTTTATTTTCTCTCAACTTTAGTGCAGTCACTTCGAAAATAGATTTCGTCGATGTTCAGACATCGTTCGCTCGTTCAGTCATTGTTCATTCCACCTGAATGGATTTTTGGAACGCGCTGAGTTGAGCTGGCTAGCTCCTGTGTCTGTCTGCAGCACGTGTTTCCACTGCTACAGCAGCTGCTACTTCCTTGCGACTCGAAATTCTAAATTGGGGGTAATTTTGAGTAGATGGAATCTCCAACCGTTGTCTTCTTTTTGGACACACATAATTAGGCATTGAACTACTGAATAAGTGATTGAGTGAATTTTCGTTAGAACTCATTCGCTACATACTCCAATTGCCGTAGGTAGACATTTTATTTTCGGGTATAAAAAATTAGCGGTTGAAATAATCTTGTGGTTACTTACATGGACGGCATTTGTATGCAATCTCGACGATTTTCCTCCGTTTGGGGCAGGGGTCGACGCTGATAGAATTTGAGCTGGCGGTGCTACTGTGATAACTGCTCGAGCCGCTCGTATCGCCTACGCCGCTTGCACCCAAGCCGTAGTACTGTGGCGAAGCGTGAAACTTGCAGCGTTTCTTTTTCTGGCAGGCCTCTACGACAGTCTGTAGCAGCGAATACTATAAAAGATTGAAAATAATAAATAAATTAATATTCATTTCTAGATATGTTTGAAGAATTTTAGTATTTAAATATAAAAATTTATACACGAACATTATTCATAGAGGTCAACATAGCCGTAGAACCTGCACGTGCTACCGGTGAAAACACCGGAAGCATCGCTTCTCCCTTGATATTTTGTTTAAAAATCCAGTTTGACTATTCTGAGTTGCAGTTTACAAAGTTTTTCATGTGCAGATGAGAATACATAAAGGTCAGAGTTACCACCAATAATACTGCCGATTCTTCATAGGGTGTGAATGCATAAGAAACAAATACACCATTTCATAAAATAGTTTCAAGTGGTTTGGAAGCTTTTAAAGCAGACCCGTAGTTGATAGAGAGCTAGTAACGGGAGAAATGTGGCCTTTTTAAAGACTAAAAATGGGTTCTACTAATTTTGCATGAGGTACAGTTAACTGTAACAGGTTCGAAATCAGCTCAACCAATATTTTCCAGGAAAACTCCAAGTCTAGCAACTTTGTCTAGAGACCTTAAAGCACGCAAGGTAAGGATCATATAAAAATATAATGGACCTATTAAAGCAAGACAACATAAGTCAGCAAGAATAATGATGATGTCTACATTCAGAAGATTAAACATTGTAGCTGATATTCTTCTGAAAACAGAACAGACAGTACTCGTAATTGCAAAATGGTCTGCTTTTGGACCAGACAGTGACTAAGGACTCGGTGTTTATTGGACTTCAGCTAAGTCGCATGGTTTCGTTATATTTAAACGTCTTCGGAGACCTGTACTGAAGGTACAAGAGCCTATTGGTTTTGTGCAAATGTATGTAACGGAAAAAAAATGGTCGGAGACCCCAAAAGTTATCCCCATTATGGTCAGGAGCGATAGAGGAGTCGACATAGCCATATCCGTCTGTTCGTCTGTCCATCCATATGACCGAAAGGATCACAGAAACGGTAATAGATAGAGACTTCGTTCTTTTTCTATTCGACTACTGCTTTTCCGGAATTTATTTTAAAATTTTCCCTACATTTTTGTTTTGCACTGCTTGGTGCATAAGCTAGGGAAACATTTAATGTGTCTGTTAGGAATGGATTAAGATTCTTAATAGGTTTGGAAGCGCCCACAACTTATAACGATACACATATTGACTGGCCGTTTTCAAATATTACGGATGGTCAAGCCAGCTCGAAAGCCTTTAAGACAATTTACAGTTACCATAATAATATAAGCGTAAGTGTTACGCAGAATGTGTAGGCGCGAACACTAATATAATAGTCAAATGCAATGCAATGTAATGTAATGTAATGTAATGTGATGTAATGCAATGTTATGTTTTTTTAATTTTTTTTTTTTTTTAACCGGGAGAGTTACTTTTTTTTTTTAAATAATCTCTAGTCGACTAAAAGGTGTAATTTGAGACCCCATTGTCACAGGAATGGCATTCTCGTGGTGTTCCCTTGATTCCGATTTGAGTTTACATAATCGGGACCTAATTCGGAAGCTAATGCGAGCGGCAACATGTACTGGTTCAGGGCCTCTTACAGTCGGTTACGCTCGACTGTAATTTTTTAATTCTATTATTTTTATGATGACCATATCTACATCCAGGTCACGATGAAGATCGCTATTGCGTATGTACCATGGGGCATTAACTATGTTTCGAAGTAAAATATTTTGAAACCGTTGGATGACATTAACGTTATTTTTTGAAGTACAACGCCATAGTTGAGATCCATAAGCCCAAATTGGTTATAGTATTTGTTTGTATAGGATGAGCTTGTTACAAATTGATAAGGGTGAACGTGCAACCCACCAACCATTTCATCGATTTTCAATTAATGTCCCTTTTATCATGCTCATTCCAACGAAGTTACGGATCGAGAGTCATGCCCAGATATATGGCTGTATTAGAATATGGTATTTGAATTCCATCTATACACAACGGTGAATAGCGAATTTGTTTATTTGTGAAGTGAATATATGTTGACTTTAGATTATTGAGTTTAATCCTCCTGATTCGTGTCCAAATGGAAATGTGGTTTATTGCGCTTTGGAGTTTTCTCAGTTCCGTCTCTTCCGACTGCATGTTGTTCCCTCCATGTGTGGAATATCGAACGTATATTGTAAATATTTCAGCAGATAAAGTATGCTACCTTGAGGAACACCTGTTTTTATGGCACGAAGTTCTGAATATTCAGCACCACATTTTACTATTAAATAGCAGTTAGAAAGATATGACTCTAGTATGACAGCATATTCACTTGGGAAAATTGTTATTATTTTATTAGTTAGTTCTTCATGTTACACTTTGTCTAAGCCTTGAGATTCCTCTAGGAACACCACTGAACATACTTTCTTGTTTTCCAAAGATTCCTTAAAAATATGCGTTATGCGATGAACTTGGTTAATCGGCGCGCCCTAAAACCAAATTGATGAGTTCGAATTAAATAATTGGAAAAGTATTTTTCTTCAACACTTTTTCAAAAACCTTTGAAATTATGGGTAATAGCGATGTGGGTCTATTACAGTAGAAGCTCACAAATTAGAATTCTCTGAAATTCGAATCTTCCAGAAATTAGAATTGAAGTTTCTGAAACATTAAACGCTCTAAAGTTAGAATTAAAAGATAAAATTGCATTCCGAACAATTGACGGATGGTTTACTAAATTTAAGAAGCGACACGGAATCCATAATTTTTAAAATTTCTGGCGAGATTCTCTCTTGTGATGTTTCTTCGGACTCGAGTCACAAACATAAAACATCGACGAAAGCGAGTTATTTTTCCGCTGCCTTCCTTATAAAACATACGCCTCGCACCTGTATATAAAATCCATAAGGAAAGAATTTTAATCTTACTTGGAGCAAACTCTGATGGATCACATAAATTAGTGTCATTGGTAATTGGGACAGCGAAAAAACCGAGGAGTTTTCAAGGACATAATAATCCACTTCGTTACAACTTTTCAAAAAATGCTTGGATGGCATCTCGCATTTTTCGTGATTAGTTTCACAAAATATTTATTAAAGAAGTAAGAAAAAAATTGATTTTAGGTTCGGTAATTTTAATATATTTTCAATCCACAGGTGATGCGCTTTTCTCAAGAAAACAATTTGCCTCCGAAAGCCATTTTGCTTATCGATAACTGCTCCGCTCATTCACCACAAAGAGTGATAAAGAAATCTTGGTCAAAGTTGTTCAACTGGGACTCGAATCAGTAAGATAACGACGATGATGTGCCGCTTACACAATTGCTGCATGCAGAAATGCAATGAAGTTATTCAGAGAACTCCAGCTCTTTTAGCAGAAAGATTAGTTTTTAACTGACGGCTTGTACCGTCTGCGTCTCTATTAACTTTGAATTAATTTCATAGCTGTGAACATTATCGCAATTGTTTTTAGTTTTTTTAATACATTCCATCATTATTTAACAGAATAATTATAATATACATGAGTTCTTTTATGAATTACGAATAAGGTGTCAACTTTTTCATCAACTATTCTTCTGAATAACTGCCAGTCTGTCAGTCTATTGTATAGGAGCGGTGCAGGTTCTTTATTAACTGGCGACTCAAACAAAGATAAATATATCGGCGAGTGATCAAATTTGAAGTCAGCCCATCCTCGATAATTAGATTGTGATATGAGACTTTTCTAAATATAAAAAAATAAATTAGATCAGGAACTATTTGCTTGTTAGATGGCCAGTATGATGGATTTCTGCGTGGATATAAGGCTTCAAGCTGTTTGGTTTAAAGCTGTTAGTAGTTCACGCTCTTTCGTAGTCGTCAAACGTGATCCCCAATACGCAGTTTTAGCATTAAAGTCGCTGCCCATGATAAATCTGTGACGGCGTGAATTGATTAATGTCATACAATCCTCACATTTGACTTGATGTCGTGAAGGACTGTATACAGCAGAGGGAGAAATTTTTGTTGGTGTTTCCCTTGTGATTGTTGTGTTGACATTTCAAATAACAATCGTTTAATCAAAATCGACAAAAAAAAGCGGCTGCTTCGACATGAAACATATTAACTGTCGAAACGTATTAACTTAAACTGACATAGGCAACTCGAATTTGTACAACTTTAAATTAATACTTTATGGAGGTAAATAAGTCCAAGCAAAAACATCTAATATCTCTGAGCACATTTGTATGAAATAGTTTTTCGTTGTGTTTATGTATTGAAATCTTTGAATTAACAGTAAAACTAATAGCAGTGACAATTGGTGTACAATAGCCTACTATGTTGAAAATTTTGGCAACGAACTGGGTTTACAATTATGTTGACTAGTGTTAAATTCTTTCTTCGCTAGCAAAATTGTTTGATTTGAAATTAGAAGAAACTTCATATACACTTTCTAACCAAGTTTCCTATTATTTATTTGAGAAAACTCTTCATATGTTTGATTTTAATATACATTAAAGAATTTTGTTTTCAACAAAATACATTTCTATCTCATTAAGATCTTTCATAGACAGAAAACTTCTCGAATACGTCTTGCGCTCCGGATTTTAGCTTTTAATATTTCCTTGAATGAATATGTTCTCCATTGTTGGCAAGCAATCAGTACTAATGTACGTAGGAGCTGTTTAATTTCCAGTTATTTTTCACTTTTCTACAATGATGGCAGCAATGACGAGCAAAGACGACAACGATGACTGCTCCAGTTGACAGCAGGTTGTGATTCTGTCGTCGTTGGTATTTTATATATATTTTATTTCTCGTTAGACACGACAACAGCAGGCGCATAAATTCCAACAGACACCATTGACTCCATTCATCGCAAGCAAGGACAATGCCGCAGTTTCGCTTCAAAGACTGCCACAACAGCAGAAACAACAATGAGACAGAATACAGAAGCACTATGACAACCATTTTTAACGCCATGCCGCCGTTGTGCCCTGGCATGTACCCGTCGACTAATGACGCCCCACTGGGTATTTTCAGCCTTAACAAACCCTCTGCATAGTACAACATCGACACCGTCACGTTTGACTTCACTTGGCACAAAGTGTAACGCCAACACAACAAGCTCCTCAATAGTATTCTGGAGGACAATTTCACTATTTTATCTGTCAGTAATACGTATATTAATATATATACATAAATATTTTCTCGTACATACTTGATACAAAGAGACAAGTTTCCAACTGAGCTTAGCTATTTGTAATTTTTAGGCTGTCGTCGACGGCATTTCATCTGCGCATACCAACACAGAAACGCCCAAGAAGAATGAGTTTTACGTCAAATAAAAAATAAAAAACAAAATTGTTTAATGAGCCTGAAAAGCCTTGAGATTTCATCGCATTTAAGTCCTTAAACACTTTAAAACTTTAAAGTTCGTTCGAACTTTTCTCATTGATTTAATTTAGCTGCAAAATAATTTATTTTCAATTCGCCCAAATCAATTATTTTTGTGTTAATTAAAAAATGTAAAAGGATTTGATAGATTTACTGTAAGGCTACATAGAGAGAGAATATGTTCAAATGTTGCAATCGGGCATACTGGTTTTTCAAATACGCTGCCAAATTCCTTACGCGTAAGGACTTTTCAATCCAACAGTTGGTAATTCAGGTTGCACCATAAAATGGCAAGCAAACTGGCCAGTGCGGCCATAAAATGATTGAGCCTTGTTGCTCGTTCAACCGAGTTCACAAGCAAAACATTCGACTCCGACATCCAGCATGATCCAAAATATTTCGCACGTTTATCAAACAGCGTATTGTGAGCGTGGCATTAAAGTTTTTATTTACTCTAACTTTGATGATACTCCAAGGACCTCGCATTTCTATATATTGTCATCGGAACAATAACTGTGATGTGACCTTTCCATCGCAATAAAATATTTGGAAAAACTTGTACCCGTTTTTGTTTTATTAAAAAATAAAGTCCAAACACTTAAGTGTAGACAAGAAAGTCTCCATTGTCAGATCGTAGCTTTAAATCTGTGGACTCGTTTTGATTTGCACCAACATCGAACGGACAGACTGACAGGCAGACATACGGACATTTATAGTTTAATTCTATTTATCGATCTGGCTCTGAATATATATGAAGCGTTGCAAAAATAACAAAAAATAAACAGAAAGGACACTGCAGTCGATTGTGTTCGACTTCGAGGTACCCTATAACAGAATTAAAGTTTAAATTTGCATGGGGCAACAAATTTGTCGTTTCAAACTAACAAGAAAAAAATGTTTTCCTTCAGAAACTCAGATATGAACTCCAGATTTTTTTGGATAGCACCACTTAGAGAGGGGTTGGCACTTCCTTTTAACACTTAATGGAATAGGAAACATTAAATATCCAAACTTGAAGGATCTATCTTTTATAGTATCCAAGTTATTTTTCATAGCCAGACAGAGTATATGTTTATATCGACTTGATTTTTAGTTGTCCTTTTTGAACCATTTCAAAATGTACCAATTTCGATGTTTCTAGCTGAACTAAGAGCAGCATTAACCATTTTTTGGTACAGAAGCCCATAAAAGTGGAACAGATTATAAATGAGGCTACCTTTTTTAGGCCCTGTACCGAAGGTACAAGAGCCTATTGGTTTTGTGCAAATGTATGTAACAGATAGAAATAATGGTCGGAGACCCCCCAAAGTTACCCCCATTATGGTCAGGAGTGATAGAGGAGTCGATATAGCCATGTCCGTCTGTCCGTCTGTATGAACGAAAGGATCTCGGAAACGGTAATAGATAGAGACTTCGTGTTTTTTGCATTCGACTAGGACTGCTCCGGAATTACACAAGTTTATAAAAAAAAAATCACCCCCAAGGAAAAATATTTATTCGGCACAAAAAAATGAGTATACCAGTAAGATGTCGTCCCTCTAAGCAAAAATCTAAAAAGTTCATCAAAATCGGATAATAAATGACGATTTTATAAGCAATTGAATTTGAACGACCCTCCTTTTCTTTTCATTCATATTCACGCAGTGAGAAGTGGTCATGTGTTTGGTCATAAGCTCGGGAAACATTTAATGTGTTTTTTAGGCGACCTGAACTGGTACAGGGCCTCTTACAGTCGGTTACGCCCGACTGAAATTTCCTTACTTGTTAGTGTTTCGATCTGGATAGAAAAGAAATTTTTCATAAGGATTAAATTAAGGTAGACCACATTTGGTGTTTATAACAAAATAATTTAAAATATTTCTAACAAAAACTAAAAATATGGAGTAGGTTTGCATGGTAAGTGCCAACCTTCCTTAGGAATATGAAAAAATTAATAGGAGAATCCAATTACTTAAATTTGGAAGCAATATATATCTTATATTATCCAAGATCGCGATTTTCATAAGAACAGCCAATCAGACTCACGGACTCTATATCTACTTGACATTAGATGTTGATCAAGAACAAATACACTTAATGGGGTCTGTCTCGCCTTCTTCCAAATTCTTCAGTGACATAATGGGGTGCATTGAAAGAATTCAACATCCCGTGGTCCTATATGTTTCCTATCCTATAAGCTTGAAATAATTTTGTGGTAACAACGAGCGCCGATTACAGTACCCTGCAAATCTCAACTTTCTGTAAATGAAATGAGACAAAGTTTTTCTGAACGATAGAGTTTTGAACCCGTATTTTCTCAAAGTTTTTGAGCCCGGTTTCGAGTTTAGCATGTAACATCCGTTCAGAAAAACTATGCCCCATTTCATTCGCAGAAAAAAAGTTAATTTCTCTTAAACTTTGCACCTATGTTTCTATAGGTGCGATAGGTTCGCAGTTGCATAACTTTTTACCACTTTTTCTTTTCCATTTCTAGTAGTTTTTAGCAAATTTTCAAAATGGGTTTCATGATGAACCCACATCATTGAACTAACAAATTCACTTTGCAAAGGTAGGTTCAAACTAGGGAAGATATCTGACAAAAATTGGGTTTTTCTTAAATATTTGTTTAGTTTGCGTCATTTTTAATTAAAGTTTGTAAATATGTAAAACTATTTAATTTTTAACTCACCTGAAGCGCATTGGGCCACATGCAGTTCTCAGGCGAATTGTCATCGCCAGTATCGGGATTTGTTGCATCGGCAACGGTGCTTCCAGTGTCTGAGCTCGCACTGGTGCTGCTCGAGAAGTCCGGAACCGATGCTGAAGCCGCTGCCGAAGCGGCGATGTAGCCATAGCCACCGGCTACATATCGATTAGCGGGTACTTTCTGCATTGGCGAACCGAATATGGAGCCGCGTAGTAGGTGGTTGGCTTTACCACGGATTTCTTTGCCGCTATTTGTTAACGGACAAAGCTCGTCAATACTGATGCCATCTGCAATTAAAAAAAAAATAATGTCTCTCAACTGTGTGTCCACTTTTATCCTGTCATATTAGACTAGCATACCTTTTGGAATGAACTTGTTGTACTGGGCAAACTCGATTGAGATGCTGGTGCCGCGCGGACAAGCAATCACCACCTGATCCGTATCGCAAGCTGCCTTCTGATATGTGCGCAGGGTGGCCGACAGTAGAGCTGTGTAGACCAAGTACAGCCATTCATTACATTTGGAATAAACATGTCCGCCGGTCATTGCGTTCATTTTAATGTTGTTCGATTCGGTGCACAATGTCGAAGCGAGGGCAAAAATTTAATTTAATTTCCCATTTGACACAAAGCGAATTCATGTCCAGCGGTAGAGAATAATGAGATGAAAATAGAAAAATAGATAAATTTAATTTAGACACGCGCAATGACAACATCAAACACATCATTTTTAATATTACTAATTTGAATATGATTTCCATTTTAATAAGCAGCAGCGAAGCAATTTCCAATTATTTTCTTTGTATTGCTTTAAATTTTAAACGATAAAACTCCATGTTTTTACTTTATTCATTTGATGCAAGTGAAGTAATTAAAATACAATCCCTCAATTCCATTAAATAAATACAAGCGAAATGAATTTAAATATTTTACAATTTCAAAGGAAAATATTTTTCCTGCTGAAAGATTACAAGCGACTTTGCCTAAATCGCCTTAAATGCAAATTCAAATGAAAACTCGAGTGAGCTTGCACAAATGCTTAATTTGCTGAAAATGATAAATCGATGTGGAAAAATTAGATTAAAAGTTCAATTTTAGTATTTATAGTTGCAGCAAATATTCGACTCGGTGTTGCGAATATATCACAGTTGAAGGTGGCATTTATTTCGCTTAATATAAACGAATTGTCCTTTGTAGTTATTTGAATCTCATTCATTTAAATTAAATCAAATTTAATATTGGTGGAAACTTCCTTTAAATAAAGTAGGGGCAATACTCGAACTAGCTAAATAGCGCAACTATATATTTTTGAATGTTATTAAAAACATGTCTTATAGTATAACCAATGAATCCATACCACTTACACTTGTCTTTGGACTTTAATATTGTTTACTTTTCATGAATAATACTCAACTCTCTATCGATATAAATGTACAATTTTTCCAAAATCAACTGTCAGTATTGATATTAAATGTCAAACCCATTTGCACTAAACTTTGTATGTATTGGGCCAACTTTAAAGAAAAAATATTATTAATTAAAAAATTAATTGCTTATATTTCATTGCTTTGGTATAATGGCTCTAAATTAATCGCTTTAAATAGTTTTATATAAAAGTTTTACCTTCTAGGGGACATATCGCAGTGTCAGCATCCTCATTTGAAACAAGTATCTCAAAGATTCTAGGCACATGGCGCATATATACACACAGACTGACAGACAAATGGAAATGGTTAGAACGTCTCGCTTTGTCGTGTTGCCCATTAATATATGGTGTGTCCGATCTCTTTTTAAGGCGTTGCAAACATTGTGACTAAATTGTAATAATTGTCTCTGTGTGAAGAGTACACCAAGATAAAATAGTTTATTTGGTACATCCTAATCTTCAACACTTTTCAACGAATACCAAATATTTCATTCCATTTATTTTTTTAATTAAAAAAATTTGAAAAAAGAAGTAAAGAAGACCATAAGCAGCCAACATAGAAGTAGAAATTGCTTGTAGTGTGTCATTTGACTGCAATAAAAATAAGTTTATCTCCCAAGTTTCAGCTAAATATCTTATAATTAAATACCTCAAAAGTGCTCAACAACTACCAGACAGTTATACTGATGCAGAATATTCAAAGTCGGGCGTCAATATTTGAACGAAATTCCATTTGATTTTTCCGTTCTTTAGGGTGGGTCTATTTGAAATAGCCAAAAGCATATAGCAACAACGAAATCTACGGAGAATTCTAAGAAACATTCAACAAGAAAAAAAGGTCTAAAATCAAATTCTTGTTCGCCCAAATCGACTTTAAATTTTTCTTTGGTCAGATACGACGGACAAAACTCAAAATCGAACTTGATAAAGAAAAAATGTAAATTAAAAAAGGTGGGTTTCATAATTTTAAGAAGGCCAGTAGATTTTGCGCTATGGCACGGTGGTAAAGCTTGATAAGAAGTTGAATTCAGTGCACAATTCCCTAAACGTATAAGATTCGTGGGTCAAGCAGAGGCGAGTTAAATTATTAATTATTAATTATATTCAATTTACTCGTACTTTAGCAATTGTTTGAAAGGAACATATCCTCTGAATGGAGGCTCAGATAAAAAACTGTCAGCATCTAACTCAACTAAATAATCTAAGCATTTAACATTGATTGTGTGCTTTTTATAAGCTCTAAGTCATGTACTTGACGTCCGTAGAGAAATATTCTTTATCTTCACTTTCTATAGAATGAAATCCGAATGAAATCGGCTCAGAAACGGATAAAATTTAAAACAAATAACGTAATGTTAAAATCTTCAACTGATGCTATGTCACAACATTTTTTTGCCCACAGGAAGCTGTTCAGAAATTTCTTTGTTAAAGTTACACTGGCAGTACGTGATCCTCTTCTGATTGGCGCTTCCAATGCACAGAACAAGTGACAAAGCGGAAACAAATCCAAGCAATGATCTATGCATCATCATTTTAAACTTTCACACAATTCCATTTGCAATACCCATATTTATGGTGTCCCCATCGCAGTATTTTCAAAAAATTTTGGAATGAGGTAGATTTTTTTTTCGAAATTTTCCTATATTTGGGGTTAGCACATGCAGCTACTATTTTTTTTTTTTTTGTCAGCTTCCTTTACTATTGTCGGATGACATATCTCGACCTTCGTGAGAATTATTCTTACGGACATGAAAAGGATAGATAATAAATCGGAATTGCTACTTTGCTTTGACGCACACAGTATCTATAATCCATTTTCCCGTGTCAATTTAGATTTATACATGATAAAGCCAAGCAAAGCCAAGCCAATCTATAGCACATCATCACGAAATTAGATTCATCATACCTTTGTGTGTATTGTCGCTAAGTAGGAATCTGACTTCAGATATATTAAATGTAAAATGAATGATGGCTAATGATTTAGTAATATTCGAATTAACGTGATTAAAAATGCCTGAGTGTATTTAGAATCGCTGAATACCTCCCTATTATAACTATGTATATATTGGCATATTATGTATATATATGTGCATATCATGTAGAACGTGACTCCTTCACTTGTTAGAATCGCGATATCTCCGAAACGGTGATTTTTAGAAAAAAGTATACGTACCATTTTTGTAAATAACCTAACCATTCTCGAAAAAAATCCAATAATAAAAATTTGACTTTTGACCTCGGATAATTTTTTAGCACATATGGGATCGTTGGGAACTTTTGACATTTTATTTCTCCACCAAATTTTAGCTTTGTCGGAATTTTTGTTATTTGACCACTATATGTATGTCTAATTTGACGTGACTATTCTTTGTAAATCTAGTGGGGATGGTGGGGGCAGCGTGAAGCGCGCCGGATGCAGCAAGTCTTACATAAAACAGAAGTAAAAATAACAATAACAAAAAAAAATAAAAACTAACCAATAAATTTTTTATTTTTATTTCAAGTGCGAAAGACGGTATTTGCAGTTCGGCTAAATTGGGCTAAATCTTCTGTAGGATATCATCTTAGCTTTCTCGTGTGACTGAGGTTGTTATGCTGTTAGTAGATTTGGATGTGCGATTAGTCGAATTCGGTAGTTTCTGCTGAATTTAACTTTTTCTTCAAAAACCGTTGCCACTCTACGGTTATGGTGCATTATGGTGTACTACGGAACATTTATACAAAGGCGGAAAAGTTTCGACTAAAATCTTTAAAGGATTTCCAGGTTGTACTTTGATGCAGAGCCATAAACTAGGATTTCATATATTAAGTAAATATGTATTT
This sequence comes from Leucophenga maculata, assembly GCA_035044805.1. Taxonomy (NCBI): domain Eukaryota; kingdom Metazoa; phylum Arthropoda; class Insecta; order Diptera; family Drosophilidae; genus Leucophenga; species Leucophenga maculata. The sequence continues at coordinate 85,480 of JAWNNP010000059.1, read as the reverse complement.
TATTTTCTGTTGAGGCAAGGAGCCAATAAAAAGATCTTAGTGTCATGCCAAGTTGTTTACGCTTTGTATATTGTTGGTCGCGCCAGAAAAGACGTCGGTCTAGGTATATCCCAAGATACTCAGTTTCAGTAAATTAAGATTGCAAGTTACTGGATACTTGTACTGCCTCCGCGTTTTTTGCCATGGCTACAGTATCATCTGCATATGTAGCAGTTTATGTTTGTTCTGACAGAGTTCAATTCGCTGTGAAGAAGTTGTATAGATCTCCAATATAGTACTCCAAATTCGTTATTGCGTCATTTACTTTAACTACAAAGTATCTATCCCCCAAGTATGACTTTAAAATTTTATACGCGTGTAGAGGGAGAGACTTATTTCGTTTATAAAGTAGTCCATAATGCCACATAAGTTGTTTTCCCTAAATGATTGGACTTAGTCTTGTAATCGAAAGTCTTTAACTTTTAAGATGATTGGTAGAAGACGTATCGGACTATAAAAGATACTGATTCCACGGGCTTGCATGGTTTTGCTATCAGAGTAATCTGCGCTATTTTTCGTTGACCTGGGAAGTACTCACTGCGCAAGCTTTAACTTCACCTTTGTCAAAGCCCTTGCTGGCAGATCGATTTAAAAAGGAGAATTAATTTACTACTTTATTTGAATATTTATTTATATGAAGTTCCGTCGGAGTAGATCGTAAAGTTGCTTGACGAATCACGTTGCTTAAACTACTTCTTTAATGCGTTTATTTTTTTGTTTTAAACTTCTTTTTCCATTTCACACTAAGCATGAATGATATAAAAAAACTACAAAAAATATCCTGATGTGACAGAAATATTTTGGAAATGGATCTCAATTCACTTAACTCGTGGTAAAAAAAAATTATTACTAGTAATGAAAATGGTGGTAGTTGAGTGTAATAAAAATATCATCTTATGAGTAACGAGAAGCAATAAAAACATTTTTTGGTTGGAGCTCAAAAATATTTCCACAATTTTTAAGGCCAGTTTGAATTATTATTGTTACGAATTATCGAATTAGGAGACGAAAATCCCTTCTTTGCTTTAACGACGCAATGTGTAACTATAAGCATTTACAGTTATATATTCTTAAACCTAAAAGTTCCTTTAATAAAAAGTAAACAAATATTTAATTTATTGTTTTTGAAGGCAACACTTTCGTTGAATTTCGAGAACATTAAAAGAAAAAACATTTCACGCAAATGAAAAAAGCAACTTGAATTGTTAACTGGGGAGAAATATTTTATACGATACAGATATATGCGATATATTCGTGTTAAAAAGAAAGTTTTTTTGAGGCGGATGGAACCATTGCAACATGGCCACAGATCGGAAATTCGATAAATTAAAAAGCAAAAGTGAAAATTGAAAATGACAATTTCGGAAGCTTTTTCTTTTATTTGTTCAAGTTGAGTTGAATTGAGTTGGATATACTGAAATCGAAATGCTGTAACCGTGTATACTTTGCAGTAATTCGGTGCAAAGGCAGCCATCGCATTCACGAACACTGTCCGGAACACCTGAGCAAACATGACTGCCAAAATATGGCCGCGCTTAGGACTTCCGGGTGGCGAGGATGATAAAAGGGAATGGGTGGCACGGCGTTACTTTTGCATGGCAAATTTCAGAGTGCTCCACGAATTTGCGGTAAAATGAATACTTCGCCCGCGCGGTTGTGCAAACAGAAAACAAAAGCAAACACGGCTGTGGAATCCCGGAGAGCTTTCAATGAATAACGGGCAGAGAGCTGAGAAGGAGTAGGTAACGCAAATAAAATAAACGAACGGCACAAAAATCAGCCAAAATTTGGCAGGGAACGGCGAAACTCCGGAAGCACCCAATAAAAGCAATAAAATTTTGTTATCTTTGAGAAACGACGAAGATTTAATACCCTTTACACAGTTTAGTCTTCCCGGAGCCAACTTTAGAATTTTGGCAGTTGACAAACATTCTCAATATCTGCGATAAATTACCAACTTTTATTTTGCGCGACAGAAAATAAAATCCTCTTTTATATCAAGTGATATACTTCTTTACTTTTTGTTATAGTTTCAAACTAAATTTATCCTGTTTTAAGTCAGACGAATAAATTAATTTCTATTTGTGGCAAAAGATGTCCATGTGGGGAAGGAGGATTTTTTTGTGAGAAATATATGAAAAATTTATAAACTTCTGGTGTAATGCTTGAAAAAAAATGTATGGTTCATACAGCCTCCTTCAATCAACATAACCTTTGCAGGGTGAGTACGTGCATCCATCTGAACCATGTTTGGCCAAAGTTAAATCAATTAAAGATTGGTAAATATTTAAAATCCCATGGGCAACTGCTTTGATTTCGCCTACAATGCGTTACAAACTTGTCGATAAACTGTTTGTATTCGTTGGCACACAGTATTTGCAGGGTATAATGATGTAAAAAATTCGTTTAGCTGTTCCTGGGTATTCGATTCGATGTGCACAGTTTTTTTTCAAAATTGGTTCTTTGTATTTGTACGGTATTAAAAAGGTTCACCGTCGTCTCCACTTTATTTAACAGTGACAACAGGTTGTACATAATACATATATATGAAGGCAAGTGTGTACAATTTTTCATTTCGATTCCTTTTCTATCGATTACTCTTCACAACCAGTTTGTTTTGTCGGTCGGTTCTTTGTTCCTCTTCTTGTTCAACGATTCATTATACTCCCTTGCTTCCATTATTTCACCCAAGGCAGAATCTTTTTATTTTCGTACATAATTATTTGAGATATAGCATCAAAGCAATTTCTGCTTACGAGTTGCTGATGTGAAAACTCAAAGAAGCTCCTGTCTGAATTAGTATTCATTCGTTAATTTGAGCAAACATAAGAAACCAGTGACAAGCTCTAATAGGAACAAGGTCATGGTCACTGAACTCCACATGAAACGACAGAGTCATAAATATTTTATGCCTTTGAATGAAGAATGTTGAATACTTAGACGTTTTTTTTTAAATAAACTCTTGATGAGCCTTAATGAAAGTATATTTCCTTACCCTTTAATATTATCCATTAAACAAAATACGAAAACTTTTCTTTCCGAAGTTACAAGACTCTGTATATGTTTTGGGAGATGGGAGACGTTTGTAGAAGTTCATATGGTGAGGAAAGTAGTTGACTGCCATTCACTTAGGAAAGGCCAACAATGATTATTGTGCCAACGGCCCAAGTTGCTCACAGCGTACGCCAGGACACGTATCTCCTGGGTAGCCTCTGTACAGCTGTTCGGAGGTGAGCAAACGTGAGAAGGCGACAATCACCCCCTTGATTAGGGAAAAAGCATCCTGTAACATCTTGTATAGCTGCCATGAAAGTAAGCACGAATTTGAATGTGGTTTCGTGGTAAGTAAGAAACTACGTAGCGTCGTCTCCAGATTCACGCCTGTTTGGGTGCGTCTAGCCGCGATACGCATCAAGGGAAAATTTTTTTATATAAGCTTGATTTAAGCGCACGTCGAGAAGTAAGAAAAGAATGATGACACAAAAACAGAGTTCTGTAAGCTCTTGGAACGTCTATTCAACGCAAAAATTGGGAAGGAAGGGATTTTTGCCCCAACCGTCGGAAAATAAGCGTTCACGACACCACCTCCAATAATGGAGGGAGGCTAATCGATATCGCCGCAGGTCAGAACATGGTAGTTAGCAGAACTAGATTTCAACACCTCAACTTTCACAAGTCTACGTGGCTGAGTCCAGAACAAATTTCACACAACCAAATTGATCACGTTCTGATTGACGGGATGCACGCATCAAGCGTATTGGACGTGCGAACGTTACGAAATCCCAACATCAACTTGTTAGGTTATGTGACAGAAATGTTTGAAACACGAAGTAACTTTTTGTAAGGATAAAAATGGAAATCTGGTAACAGATGTTCAGGAATCACTGACATTATTGAGGCGTAATTTTCTAACCTTCTTGGAGGCGATGAAACGCGCAATACAGCTAATAGAGAAATGATACCGGAACCACCAGTTAATGGTGACACTATCGTAGAGCCACCGTATTATAACGAGGTCAATTCAGTTATTAAAAAGATGAAAATTAACAAAGCAGCAGGCTCTGATGTGCTGCCAACTGAGTTATTTAAGACCGGCGGCGCAGAGTTGATTAGAAATATGCACCAACTTTTATGCAAGATATAGTCTGATGATCACATACCCAACGACTGGAATCTTTAAGAAAGGAGACCCCGCTGTTTGTGCCAACTACCGCGCAATAAGTCACTATTTCATTGGATATAAGACTCTGTCGCGCGTATTGTGGAATAGGCTGAACCCGTATACGGATTCACTGATAGGACAATATCAGTGAGGCTTCAGACCAAAGAGCATACGCCGATGATATTAATATCGCCGGTATCGCGTCTTGGACGGCCATTGACGACTGAGAATTTCAACTTCAGTGTACAACACTGAAGTTGAAGACGCTTCGTCTATCTTGGATCCGAGATAGCTGGCATCACACTTGCAAACAGATGCTATTTTGGGCTAAGCAAGCAAATTAAAGAAGACGAAAATGAAGATCTATAAGACGCTGATACTTCCGATCCTACTGTATGGCGCAGAGGCATGGACCGTGTTTGAGTCAGACGAAACAGCGCTGAGCGGCAAACTTCATAGGTGGACAAGCAATAGAGGATGACCGGGCACGCGATGCAATGACCAGGTATCTCTGAGTACTTGGCATTCAAAACAACTGACTCCAGCGCGCAGAAGACGACAGCAGCTGGTGAGCTTTTCTGAACGCGGCCATGACCGTTCAACGGTTGAAGGCCAGCTAAGTCTGTATTGCATAAATGACATCAATTGGCAATTTTTTTATAGCCACAATACTCCTATTCAAAATAAGCTTCATTCTGAATAGAATTCATAAAAGTTCCAATGGAGAAAAAATAATTTGAGGTCCGTTTCCATCTCGCAAACAAAACTGTCGCAAAAAAGTCGCAAAGTGTTTTGTAATAATACCACGTAGTACTGTTTAGTGCATTTTATTGGTGTACGTTATCATCAGACCTTTGAAGACGTAAACGGAAACACTAAAACGGGCTTATAATACCACACTTCTTGCCTCAATATGGAGTTTTGACGTTGGGCCATTTTGTTTGGGGCTGCACAAAGTGTAAAGTCCAGAATATCAACATTGAACGCTCTCGGCCATATATGCTGGTAATTAGACTTCCATAAATAAACTTTTTATTTGGTCTTTCGAGGCTGTTCTCAATTTTGTGTTTTATTAAAGCAATTAACGCATCTTTTTAAAACAAATATGGCTGAAACAATTGTGATGGGCTTTACCTGGAAAATTGAAAGGAGTCACGCCTTTATTTATAACAAAAAGAAAATTTACCATCTCAGCATTTATTTATTGCAGATGGACTAGATTTGAATCATTTGCAAATAACATCGGCAGAAATAAGAACCATAGGAAAATCGGGTGGTGATGCTACTTCAAATATGGAAAAAGGCAAACCAATTATCGCTTCGTCTCGACCTTCGCTGTTGTCGAAGTTTTTATTAAGAGTGGCGCGTACAATGTCGCGGGGCTGAATCTAGTTTTTCCTTAAGAGGCAAAGAATAACTGTAATGGAGAAAGGATAACATGTCTATTGTACCTTTTTTTTGCACTCTCATCTTATACAAAAATTTATCTTTTTATGCCTCGAGGCGAGGTAGTTGCGCAAAAACAATAGACGCACACACACACACACACGTGTATCAGAATCTGTGCACACAAAAGCAAGTGAAAACAATTTCATTTCATAAAAGTTTCGTTTTTGTTTCTTGCGCACTTAATGAGACCAAAGCATGTAAAAGAAGTAAAAACAGGATTCATGTTTTTCATACATTCTTGTGGGCACGACGCTCCACTTCAAGTCTTCATAGGAGGGGCGTGGCTATGGCGGGCCCAGGCACTCAACTGATTTATATGGCACGTAATAAATTATATTCAAATGGCAGTTTTTTGTTTTTGTTTCTCTTGCTGCCACAAAACATACATTGAGGACCTGCACTTACATATGTGTGTGTGTGTGTGGCTGTGTGTGTGTTCGTAATTATTCCACTAAAAATTCCTTAAGCCGCTCTTGGTTGCTTGTCGCAATGAGTAAAGTGATTTTCCTTAAATACGAATATGATGCGCCTAGAGTGCCTGGCGACAATAAATTCCACATTCAATAGTTTTTCATGGAGCCAGCCGCATGCCATTCGAAAGCGATTCTACGCTGCTGATCGCCGCCCACTATCAAGCCTACCGCCCCGCGGCACTGGCAAAAATGAGGCGCTCAACTGCTAACGGCTGCCAGAACCAGTAGCGTCCATAAACTGTTCCTGATGACTTTCACTAAAGTACGTAACGGCACTCCCATACACACACACACACTCACTCACACATAAAAGGGTAAAATGATGCGGAGAAAGTCCTGCAAAGAAATTACAAAGCGGAAATGGAAACGGAATATCCGCAGCGAAGTTTCCAAAGTCATTGCACAGTGGTGAGCGACAACTGAAAACTGTGTCCTACTTAAGTTAGTCGACTTTAAAGCGAATGTGAATTGACTTTCCTCGCAGTTGGTGCGGCTCGCCTTTTCGTTTCAGTGTCGAATAAAAAAGCATAAAAGTTTTTATTGAAGTAATTTTACTTGAAAAATCGAATCACTTCGAGATGGCACACAATGGCGTCTTGCTGCACGCAGCCATAAAACGTTTTCAACGGCCATTCATTCCGCTTACTTCATATTGGCCATCCTTATGAGTCCTTGTGTTTTCGTTCGGCTTGATGGTTCACCTTATTTAAAATGAAAGCCATCCCGGCATCTTTACTTCGGCTGCTGCTCCATTCGCTGCGGCTGTGAAGTTTAAATACCCAAATGCGAAAAGAAAAAGTCCTTTTGACCTTGTCGGCTTATCCAAATGTACTACAGACAGAGCCAAACTCGAAGTCGAAGCCAAAGCCAAAGCGTGTCGTATGTGCGGGCTTTTTCTTTTTATTTGATTTGAAATTGAAAGCGATTTAGATGCGGTGAAACAACATTTTTATGAACCCACGTCAAGCGTGAAATATCTTTGTTTGATGACATTGCCGTTTGGAATTGTTTTCTTCTGTTTTTTTTTTTCAACTTTGCGTGAATTTTCTTTGCAGAATGCAGGACTAGATGTGTTCTTTTGGGTGAGACTTTTATGTGGGTGTGCATAGCCATGAATAACTTATGTTTCACGTTTGTGGTTTAACAAAATCAAAAGTGAATTCATGGTTCATAATCATAAATTGCATATTTGATAAGCTGTCGCTGCAGTTCTACATATCTACACGCATTTATAAATATATCCCAAAAAAATGGCAGATAAAACGTCTAACAAAAGCTATTTGAATCCAATATAAAACTTAAAATTTTTCAGCTTAGCGTATTAAAAAAATTAAACTAACTTTGTGTGCTTAACTCCACTGAAAAAATGTTCGAGTCTGCATGAAGAAACTTACATGAATTCAGATTCACCTGCACTAAGCTGTTTCTTAAAAGCATCAAAGTAGTGAAGTACAAATGGGCTTGGATTAAGTCTTCGCCACGAAGATGAGACAACATTATTGCAAGACAAGACATTTCGTTTGAATCCTTTGAATATAGACAGAGACGTAAATCATTCTCAGAGAAAAAAATGCATTTATCAGAGTCATCGAGTTTCAATAACAGATCGACTAATGCAAGGGAGAGCTCGTAACTAGACATGGAATCCAACGAACACACCTAAACGAAAGGGAAATCAATTCAATCAGCGCTATATTCCCTAGTAGCTACCAATGAGGAGGCAATACACAGTAAAAAATCATGCATTAGGAATGTTTTAAGACATTTTAATGTGGCAACGACAACAGCATTTCATGAGGAAGTAAGTTCATAGATACATAACCTGAAACAATGTTGAAGACAAGCCAGGAAGATCACATATCTATGGATGATGGAAAGGACCCAGCGGCAGGTATTAGCCAGCATCACGTGTGAGTTGAGTTCCACCCCCACAAAATCAGAAAAGGAAACAATGCTAAAAGTCTACCCTTAGGAAGTTCACGTAAATCCTCTATGCGACAGATGCCAAAAATGTGTATTTATGGATAAATCACGGACTATATGACTCCCAAAATAATTTCGCTATAACACTTACAACACAGGACTAAACCATATGGATTTAAATCGATTCAAGTGTGGTACCAGCGGTGATTCGCCTTCAAACAACCCAACTAATGCAGCATATTCTAAGCGGAAGGTACAGGGATTTATTCCATTTTTTATTTATTGCAGATGGCCACATCATCTGGATTCCCAGACGCAGGGGAATACACAGATTGTTTAGCAAAAGATGGCTTAACGCTAACTCAAAAGAAAACTAGATGCAGCATCCTCCCTACAGAGTCTATATAGCAAACTGAAGGAGTTCGTCCGAAACAAAGCTGGAAAGAAGTGGACATCACACAACCAGCTTAATATTGACTTACGAATCCCTTTCATTTTTTATGCGAAACTCCAAATTAAAAAACTTTTCTTAAGTTCTCAAATAAACCTCTAAGACAGTCTTTCAGTTCTTAAAATTGGAAAGAAACCAGCTTATAAATCCTATTTTTTTAAGTATTAAATTATTAAATACTTATAACTGTCTCTAATGGAGCGAACTTCGAAGTTGAATAGTGGAAGGTGTATGCAGAATAAAAGAAATAAGTCCATACTGCATTAAAAAGTGAAATGCATTTCGATGAACCAGTTTGCATTATCAGAGCATATTCCCTTTTACAAATATGAAATAAATAAATAAGCGAAATGTCTTCTTTTATGTAGAGTATCTGGTTCGACTCCGACATAATCTACTTCGCGGTACCAGCGATGTTCATTTTTGCTGCGTCAGATAAGCGCCTTGTCGCCTATAACAACGGCGTCGACGTCGAGATTTTGTTCAATACAAACAATCGATTGAGCCCCAACTGGCATATGTCTGTACTGTGTGTCTGCGTGTGAGTGTGCGAATGTGAATACTATTTATCCCCAATTTAGTTCTTACTACAAATTTGTTTTACCGCGCTGCAGTCACCCGTCTGCGAAGGAGCTCGAAGCCGAAGTGTCACAGACAGAGGAAAAGTTCCGAGGCCAAGTTGAATCGAACAAATGTGCCATGTGCAGCAAAGTAGTTGGAACTGGAGCTGGAGTAACATCTGATACTAGCATAGAAGCTGTTGTCAGAAGTTGCCGAGTCAATGGCGCAGAAGAAATTGATTTGTTTTGATTTATTCCTATTTGCTTTCGATCCCTGAAATGCTTGCCTGTTATATTCGTCCGTGCGCGCCAGTGTTGTTGTGGCAGAAGGACTTTTGTTGTGTTTTACTTCTTTGTATAAATGTTCTGATTTCTTTAGGGACTTTTCGCTCGATTTTTGTCATTGTTTGTGAGTAGAGTAGTGGGCAAATGTGTCAAGAAGTGCATGACACAAAAATCTTCGTATTTTATCGCCTTCTGTTTTCTGTGTAGCAAACGGAAATATCGAGTTCTCGTTGGCTTATTGCCGACAGACAAGTTGGCAGGCCGACGAGCTAATAACATCCGATATGCCTTTGAATTTTGCAGACAGGATTTTGTTAAATGAATACTAATTAGATTTCTTTCGTTTCAGAGAATTTAATCTTATGTAGCTTCAACGAAAACCGAACTTAAAGCACATTTTGGATTTTAAGTTATTGAAACATTTTTATACTCTACACACGTTGTATGAAAGGTATTGTAATTTTGTCATGGAATTTGTAACGCATAAAGGAAGCTTCACAGTGCCAATAAAGAATATATAGATTTTGGTTAAGCTCGACGAGATGAAGCAAAATAGCATTGTTTGTTCGATTGTCTATCTGCCACTCGTATGTATTCCTAAATTTTAAAGATATCGGTTAGAAATTATGGATTGGAATATTTTTTATGATCCGAGGCTAAATATATATATCTTAATAGCTTGTAGATATAGCACCCATATAAAGTCAAAGTTCACTTTTTTTCGAGCTAACCACTTAAAAAACGTAATGAGGAAAGTCGTCACAAGCAGGTTCTACCGAAGTTTTCGTATATTTTTTCTTATTGCGCGGAACTTCTTTTTTTGTTTTTGCAGGCGTGACTTCCTTATGGCTCACTTGAAAATCTTCCATTCCGACTTTGTTTTTGTTTTGGTTGATTTTGTTTTTGTTATTCTGTCATCTTTGTTTTCACCCTTGGGAATTTGAGGCTTTTTTCATCTCAAGGACACTTGAGCACTGTAATAGACATTAAGGTGTGCAGCATTGAGATTTAAATTGAATTCAGTTGAGTTTGGAATTTAGGATCAATTGCAACCAAATAAAAAAGGATTTTATAATAATTGATTTTTTTATCATTTGCTTACAGAAATCTTGGAAATGAAATATCGAATCGATTATTGATGCTGATTAAATTTAAAGTGGGCAGCGCTTTTAGAAATATTTTGCTCTGCAGTTTGTGTCTATTTACCCATTAATTCTTAAAGCCTTTCCTGCAATAAGGAATTTTCCGAAACTATTTCTTTGTGCTCTTGCAGAATACTTTAACTAAAGGATAGTACATACTCAGTTCGAAATAAAATTTCATGACAATGTCACATCTATTTCATTTACTTCTGGAAGCTATATTTTGAATATGTCACCCAGCAGAGAAGTTTCCAAAAATTTCGAAAATATTTTATGCAATTTAGAGAAAACGTTGATTTCTAATTGTTTTTGTTAAATGATTATGATTCACAAACAGTTTACGGTGGCTCAATAAGTCAGTGGTTCAATAGGGTGTTGTGTCAATTGGTCGGTGTGACAATAGGTCGGTAAATCACTTTGTGGTTGTGCAGGTAATTTTTTCGGCTCTGTACCGAAAGTGCAAGAGCCTATTGGTTCTGTGCAAATGTATGTAATAGGTAGAAATAATGGTCGGAAGTTACCCCCACTATGGTCAGTAGTAATAGAGAAGCCGATATAGCCATGTATGTCTGTCCGTCCGTATGAACGACAGAATCCCGGAAACGGTAATAGATAGAGGCTTCGTTTTTTTTGCATTCGACTAGGACTTCGCCGAAATTTTACGAGTTTATTTTAAAGTTCGTTCCCCATAAAATCCCCCTCAAGGGGAAAAATTTCTTCGGCATAAAAAAAAATTGAGGCATCGGACACTTTTATCCCCGACTCGTTTGAGCCATATATGTCTTCACATTCTCAGAACCGTTGAGGTATTGGTATCAAAGTTCGTATGTAGATTTGTTATTGTCGCAAGCAACACAGTAGTAAGAATGACCGCGGTATTGAGATTCCAAGATAGACTCGAAAAATTGTGTTTGTGAACTTTTAATAGCTATGAAAATACTTGAAATTAAAAATTTTAGGCTCATCTATACATACTTTTATTATAAAGCTGAAGAGTTTGTTTGGTTGAATGCGCTAATCTCAGGAACAACTAGTTTGAATTGAAAAATTCTTTTCCAACACATCATTTTCATATCATATTCTAAAATATTCAAAATACGCTATATCTTTCCATCCATTTGATAATATTTGGAATACATGTTAATTGTATCAAAAATCAGATTCATTAAAAAAGTAAGAATGGCTGGGCTATCTATAAGACATATACATATAGAACAACTAATTTATAGCAAAACAGATACGGTATATACATTATTATAGTTATGTCCTCCCATCTGTCTGAAAACAAAAATTAAACAAATTAAACTCTCGGAATAAACCTTGTATAGCACTGTTACAAGAATATGGTTCGGAACTATTATACTACATATTTAAAAAAAAAACATACTTGTATTGACATTTTTTATATAATGGAACATATTTCTACCATTATATATTTTGACCCTAAAAGTGGGGATGAAAGTTTTACCGTGTGGCGGTATTCATTACAAATTTTGGTGCCCAACGTGGCCCGTTGTGGGCCAAAATGTATAATGGTACAAATATGTGCTTGTTCGATGAACAAAGAGAGACAAAGATAGCCCACATATGTAACCAAAAAAAAGCAACATATTAATAAAGGCTAATAAAGACAAGAGTACCTTATAGTAAGATTCCTTAACGCAATCTATACTAAAATACAGTGTTAAATCTTTCATTTTATGTTCTCTCTCGGGGAATGAAATAGCCGGGTCGCGACCCATTGATAGAGCTAGCGGCCAGTCGGCTTGGGGAGGTTCTTGGCTAACTATTCGACCCATTTCACGTACCTCATATTTATTATAGAGTCCCGCTTATGCCACAAAATTATAAACTAAAAAATCAAAAAAGCGATTCTACTGTTAATTGATTACAATTGAAAAAGGAATAACTGATATCTATGACGGTGGTTAATTCGGAGCGTTGATGGTTGTGAGGTCAGCATCTTTTCCCTGCCCTACCGTGATCCTGGTATGCAGATATTAACTATAATTAATTTCTAATGTATCTCAGATGTTATTGAGATGACAGCATCTTCACCCACCCAACTTATAATTCATTGATGGTTGTATACAATTCTTCAATGCATCCTAAAAACAACGCTTCCTTGAGCGTTACGTTAGTCCATTACCTCGGAAATCAAAAATCTTTCTAAATTATTATAAAACTTTTATTTCTAAATAATAGCTTTGTTCTATTTTCGTAATATAGTTTGGTGAAAGTAGGGTATAGAATAGTCGGATATCTTAAGTACTGCTCTTAGTATGTGACACGGTGTCAAATCTTTGCTGAGGACTTGATTATTTCTACAGTTAAGTAGCCGACATGCCCACATCTGATTGCTCACAAATGAATCACTTGCACGAGGCAGCGATGATGCTTTTTTTTCGTTAATATAATGAATTGCTCTCGAAACAATTTTTGTTCGATGCTTATACGAGTAGTCATCCTAATCATCTACTGGTAATTGGATTCGCTCTTTAAGATCGAATTGAAGAGCACCTCTCTATATATTCGATTATGTTTGATTGCACACAGATACAAGAAACTCTGGGAGAATATTGTGCTAAGTTGCAGAGCGCCACTTATTAATTATAGTAAAATATGTCTGCCTCGTAGTATTAGGTCTAAAATAGTGCCGTTTGATGAACGCAATCAATGAAAATAGTCACGTTCCTGGCTCTAAACTCCTAGAGTTATTTCTATTTTTTGATATTCTGTCCGTAAAAGGTCAAACTAGAATAATTTCATTTTGTATAAAACATTTTGAAGTAGTTACTAAACTTTTGTTGAAATTATTTTTAAAAACTTTTTTAATTTAAAGATTGGCCATCTTCGTCGTAGATAAAAATATTAAATGTTATATAATGTTGAATTGTCATCAGATTCACATGTGAGTTTCAAGATTTGTGCCGGATAGTCCGACAAACAGACGAAATTAAATTAAATATTATAAATGAATAAGCAAATAATGTTAGTTCTTAAAACCAGCAGGAAAAATAGAGAAAGACCTTCTAATTTTCTAAATTGACGGTCCTTACTTTATTTCTTTATTGTGGTCATCAGCTAATCAGATTTTACCATTAAATGATATACTTATATACATAAGGCCCGGTTAAGTACATAATATGACCGATTCTAAAAATGTCATACGACATATAGTTTGTTCATTTGAATGTTTGTATGTCCGTCTTTAGTTACGGATGATATTATTTGTAAACAGTTTTATAAATAGAAATGTGTACTATTTACTTATTCTTTAAAATTGGTGAAAAATCGTATTTACATCAGTTTTTAGAAGTTAAAAGACTGCTTACACCACTATTGGATACCTAAATTCAGTATTCCCAAGATTGAGTAACGCAAAAAGAAATATATCAGAAACGTTCCGTTTTTCATGAAAATAAATTAATTACTGGGATACAAATTTTTAAGTGTGTAAAGTCAACCGAGAATGGGGTTTTGAGGGTGAATGACGTCTATTGTTGACGATCTATTTTCTTCCATTATTATTGTATTTTAGAATTACTGTATAATTACTAAAAGCTTGAATTGTGTTCACGAAAATCCACATTTCAAGAAGAATGGTTTATACGATTATTTTTTATTTGCTTGTTTCGGAATGTTTTCATTCACAATTGTGAACGAAGTTCTTAGAATGAAGAAGTTCATACAGACGACAAGACCAACCGACCATAATGTGTATATGGACCAAGTTTTGGATTCTAAGAATGTATTTCACGCCTCCTTTTGGAACAAAATCATTTAATACTCTTCCTATATGGGAGCAGAGTATACAAAGAACAAGAGAAATTGTTAACTTTGGTGAAAGTTTTAAATCATCTCAGGCGTTCCCAAACATATCATTCCGTGATTTAAGTGGTCAGCTCAATAAAAATGAAAAAGTTAAAAAAAAAAAGGGAATAAGATGAATTGGAAGTTTTAGTACCCTTTGTAAAAATGATCAAATTGTTTACTTAGCAAATAGACTGACAGTTTGTTTGAGGGCAATCCTTTAAGTGGTAAATCCAGTGGCTGAACGATAATAGATATACTATAATTTGTGAGGTGTACAACCTTCTTCAATGCATTACAGTGAAACTTAAAATATTATTTCAATCTGTGTAAATGTTATTTTAAGTTATTAGCTGGTTTTATATGAACCCTATCCCTAAAAGCGTCAGTGCTGTATCGATTTTTAGAATACTGCTCCAGTAAGTCGTCAAATCTAAGTTGAAAGCTTTGAATACTGTGGGAATAAATAGAAAAATAAAAGGTCGCCGACATATCTTGCTAAGTGTCACCAACTTGGCGAGCAAGTTAAAGTACCCACTACAAAGGCATATTGAGTGCCCATAAAAAAAATAGCGCGTGTCTACGAAATTCAGTCATAATACTACTTTTAAAATGTTTGCCGCATTTTTCCGCTTCTCGCTCGTGCTTTGCAATTGTCTCTCGACCGGAGTGGACTAATCCTAAGAAAACAAAATTTATGACATTTTACGACCATTTTTATGCTCGGTTAAAACTTTTCGAGCAAACTCGACAAAAAAAGAAAGCAAGCAAATTTATGTGAGCTATGCCGCGCTGTCGCATTCATAAATAGCCAGAAAAGTAAGTCAAAAATGTTATTTCGTTATTTCAGCTTTTTTTTTTTTATTATTATTTTCTCTTTTCAGGATACGCAAACAATGGCTTTATTTGTTTCACCAACTCCCTCGCATATTGTGTTTGACGTGTCAACACATGTAAACTGCAAGGATAATGCCACCGAGTGACGAGCTGCTACTATCGCCGCTGGTATCCTTTATTTTGGAAAACTTTGTCTACACCAGAGCATCAGCAACGGCCCCGCAAAAAGCCGAGCAACTTTTAACATATCACTTTTACTCAGCTTTGATGATGAACGCGACGCGCAAGGAGTCCGGGCAGGCGCTAGAAATCTCTTGCCAAACATTATTTTTGTTGTAATTGAGAGAATAAATTTTCTTGTTTGCAAATGAAGCCGAGCGAATTCATTTTTTATCTGGTGAAATATGTAGCGCATCTTTTGAACATTATTGTTTCCTAAATTGCTTCGCAAAGTGCGCCAGCATCGGAGTCGGAGTCTGAGCTGGTGTACCGAAATTACCCGTCGCATATGAGTGCATATAAGATATAAGTATGCCTCGTCTTATCTCTTAGTAGCGAGTAATTGTAGGTAATTTATGAACCGTTAGGGGCATTACATTCTACAAATGGCAGGACAGTCGTACATTTTTATTTCCCTTTATTTGATTATCTTTGCCATTAAGAAGGTGCTTATGTATATGCAAAGAAATAACTAAAATTCACTAAAACGATTTCATTAAAAATGAAGTTCTAGGGTTTTGCTACACGAACGCGGAAGATTTTCGGAACCGAGACAAAAAGTAGTAGTTATAATGGATGTCTTATGCAGATTTGTGTTTAAGATGTATTAATCCAAGCAATTAATAATGGTATACAAAAAGTTTTTCTTTTCAAATGAGAGCACGCACATTTTTGGAATAAAAAAAAAAATATTGTTAATTAGTTTTCAAATCTGCACCGTGAGTGCCGGAATCGCAAATTGCAAAACTTTTGTGGTTTCTATTCCGTTGAACTTGTGCAATTGAAATGAAAAGTAAATTCCAATTCTCGCTCTAAAAGCGAATGATGTATACACCTAAAATTTATATTTACCCATTCTTAATAAAATAATTTTGTTAGTTTATTTTCTAAATAAATTTTGAACTAAATCAAATTTTCACTGGATAGTTCATCAAGACAATAAACATTTAAATATGCGATATTTCATTTGAGGCTGCCAGACTGGTTGGAGAAATGAAAAATGTGACTAGAAATTTTATATAAAAGTGGGCGTTCTTTATAAATGCATGTTCGCACTTAGAACGTGATTTAATTATTTAAAAACAAGTAAGGAAATTACAGTCGGGCGTAACCGCCCGTAAGAGGCCCTGTACCAGTTCAGGTCGCCTAACAAACACATTAAATGTTTCCCTAGTTTATGACCAAGCACATGACCACTTCCCACTGCACGAATAAGTGTATTTTAACACATTTTTTTATATATGAAAAGAAAAGGGGAGGACTGAAGTATCAAATTCAAATTCAATTGCTTATAAAATCTTCATTTTTTATCCGGTTTGGATGAACACTCAGACCCGTTGGAGGATTTTTGTTTGGTCGCCCAGTTGACCGACTGTGCCTCAACTCACAGCCAGGGAGTAGTCCAAGCACTCGCAATTATCAAATCATAAGATGGAAATGGAAAAATGAAATTACAATTTATTGACGTTCAGAATTAAGAACAGATTTCTTTATATAGTTTAAAGAAGAATTGTAGGAGAATAGATGCAAATATTTGTTTTAGGTATAGCAGAGAGACCGAACTGAATCGTGGCAAGCATAGTTTGTTGTGCAAAATGCCAACCATAAAGGCACATAGTTGCGCGTAAAGCGTGAGGGAACATTTAAAGAAAGAGATTGCAGTAAATAAGGAGAATCAACTTCCCCAAAAAGAATATTGTGAAGGAAAACGACAGAGAGCATTGATCGTCGAGCAGATAGAGTTGGAAGATCAATAAGTTTTAATCGATTAACATAGGGAGGGAGATGTAAATCAGAAGCCCAATTGAGGTTTCTGAGAGCGAATAACAGAAACTGTTTTTGAACAGACTCGATACGATCTTGGTGAATTACATAATGTGGGTTCCAAACACATGATGCGAATTCCAAGATTGGACGAACAAGTGATGTGTATAGAAGTTTAGTAGTATAAGGGTCATTAAATTCCTTGGACCACCGCTTAAACACACCTTTAGCTTTATTAACCATACACACAATATGATTGGTATAGCTTAATTTAGGGTTCATAAGGACACCTAAATCGTTTATACAAATTTCCCTACTAAGGTTATGTTCACCCAGGAAAAAGGTCATGATATAAGGTTTTCTGTCGAATGCAAAAAACACGAAGTCTCTATCTATTACCGTTTCCGAGATCCTTTCGTTCATACAGACAGACAACGGACGGACAGACGGAAATGTCTATATCGACTCCACTATCACTCATGTCCATAATGGGGGTAACTTTGGGGGTCTCCGACCATTATTTTTACCTGTTACATACATTTGCACAAGACGATTTATTCTATTTAAAGCATTCTCTTGGGAGAAACTGTTCATCGCGTGAATTGATGGTTTCGTGAAAGCCCGGAGTCTTATCACGGACCACCAGTTTGAAATTCGTGCTGCACATGGCATGCCCGCCCCCCAATACTAAAACACTGGTGTGTTGGCCAAAATCAAAGACAATTTCGCGACTCCCTCCTACTTAATTTTTAATTATTTATTTCGGTCGGTTATCCCAGCCACTCATCCAATCTCAGTCTTGGAACCTATTCTGTATTCTTTCTTTACAGCGGATTTTCTTGTCTCTAATGCATAGGTCATGGGCTTAATATTATCCAAAATGCTTATTGTGTCATATTTGTTAATATTTTTTGTAGCTCAAGCTGTGAAAAGAAGGCAGCAGACGGTCTTCACGAATACGTGTATAACTTTGAAGTTTTGAAATAATGAAACATTAAACTTAATAGCGATAACTCCTCCGGCATTATTTCTTAATGGTACAGCTAAGCGCCAAACCTTAAGAACCACATGACTGCGTTTGTAGGACCAACATAAAGTTATGGTATCCAAATTAAAGATATCACTGGAAGGTTAAATCGCAAACGGGTTCAAGTACTCCAAAACAAAGCTCTTCGCCTAATAACTGGTTGATATTGGTAGGTTTGCAGTTCCACCTTGAATTAAGACCTCAATTTGGCTATCATCAAGGAGCTTATTTCCTTCTTCTCCAGCAGATACAATGACCGACTGTTGAACCAAAGAAAACGCCTGAGAAGACTCCTGGCCACTGCAATAGCAACAATGATATTTGAACATTATCACTTTGAACATATTCTCCTCTAGATTCAACCGTTCAACACATGGTTACTGATTTTAAAATAACTTCATTATAAAAAGTTGATGACTGTTACTAACATTTATTACCAGGCGTCCAAATAAAAAAATATTAAAAAATATTTTGGGTTAAATGTTTAACATAGTTTTTTAAGAACTTACATCGAAGACCAAAGAAATAATAACAAGAAAACAATATACAGAGCCGCTCGGATATATGAACACCCACTTATGTGAACACATGAGTTTCTTAAGAGTGAACACAACCTATCTCTATTATGTAAGCAACTTGTAACAGTTGAAATTTTTAAATCTTTCTCGTATTAGAAATGTGTTCCTCGCCGTATAAGGTTGCGAATGTGTACATTCGAATGCAAAAGAAATTTGATTTGATTTATGGTTTTTATTACGTAGTGCACACGCATTTAAAATGATGCGGAAAAAAAAGTGATATCTTAGCAAGCCTGTATAAATGTGTCAGCATCTCATCCCTTGCACATAGATATGAAGTGGCCAAATCAAGAATATGTGCTATTAAGCAAAATAAAAAGCGAATTTTGGAAGTGACTTAAAAATGTGAAGGCAGAATCAAAAGAAAAACATTGAGATTAAGAGAAATACCGAAAGTGGACTACATCAATGGCTCACTAAACAATGACTTAAAAACTTGCCTATTACAACAGAGCTGCAACTGAAAGCAAAAAATGCATTTTCTGCTAGTGATGGATTGTTGCAAAAAATTAAGCGACCATTTGGTATAAGACTTTTAAAAATATCCGGGGAAAAACTGTCATCCAATCGAGAATAGGTTAAACTCTTTAAGAAAGAATATAAAAACAATCTGACACATGAAAAAGCGCGTCTCACATTCCTGGCCTGTACTGATACTTCTGGAAAGCACAAATTAAACCACCATGACGGCAGCAGTTTTCCAAAAGTTGTTCGAAATGCATTTGGAAAATATTTGGAATTTTGTGGACGAAAATTATGATCCGGAAGAACACATTCCACTCAGCATATTAAAAGAAAATTACCGAAGCGACATTGAGGCACCTACAGATGAAGTCATGGGTCTAATCAATGAAATAACGAGTGAGGTACAGCTTTCACGGGAAGAGATTCAGATTTGGAATCAAGATTTTGTTGGCGGATCCAGGCCAGACAACAACAGCCAAAATTAACACAACTGAGACAGTCGAAGTGTTCAATAAAGTTACTGCTTGGAGTGAAAATAATATATCTGATATTAATGACATTTTGGTATTTCGAAAATGGAGAAAAAGGCGCTACAGAAAAACCTTGCAGCAAAAAATATACAAAAAAAAAAAAAAAAAAAAACCGAGTCCTTTCAGGTACATTAGTTAATAACAAACCAATTACAAATAGAAACTTCATTTTATAGTCCTTCGAGTATGTGAACAGCTCCATTTAATGAACAGGCTCTGTCTGAATTAGTCATATAACCGAGCTTCTACTGTATTAGAAACTATTCATAGCATGAATCGAGGTGGAACTATGCCCAGTAATATCTAAATGCTAACTTCTGCTTATAAGAAAAACCGAAATTCATTTTGATTTTGACAATGAAAAAATATCTTTTCAAATTAAAATCCTCAATTGTGTATATGTGGGGCCACCACCTCAATGCAATGCAAAGAGTTCGTCCATAAAAAATTAATACTCCTTTTCAAGTTAATATTGGTTGTAATAAAATAATTTACACGTAGAACGTTTATATCCCAGTAGAGTTGAGTTGAATTGGTCAAATAAGCCTTGGTCTATAAAACCCCTCGTCATGGAGATCAAGCTTTTTTCTACTGTAATATTAAAGATTTTCATTCAAAATACACAACGACTAATGCCATAAAAAATAGCAGATTTTGAATTCTAGTCCAAAGGACATGGCTCATTCAACTTATAGTTTACCATGAGTATTTAAACTAAGTTTGAATAATAAAATAATTAAAACAGTTTTAATTCGAATATAATCTTGGAATAACTAAGGATGAGGTGTCGCACACTAATTCATTTGTATACATATATACTTCGTACATACATCTACACACAACTTTCCAATAATATCAAACCAAAAATTGAAGAATATTAATTTAAAAGAAGAACCTTTTTTCTTTTTTTTTTCGCAACATAATATATGTAAGCTCTTTTTCAATATGTTTTTATGAGCTGTTTCTGGTCTCTCAAAATGATGCAAATATTTTATACAAATATGCTCCCAAATAGTAAAATTTAAAATGCGATACGCAAACAAGACGATGCGAATCCATTCGATTCGAGATGGCAATAAATTAGGACCAAGTGTCAGTCTAAGCATCAACAATATTTTATTTATTGTTGCAATTTTAAGCGAAATGAATATCTCAAGTGCAAGGGGGCGAATGGTGACAGGATGTTTGTATGTTATGTGTGAATGAATGTTTTCTTACCCAAGGGATCGATGCGAAGAATGATTTCAGCATTGACCGCATTCAGTACGTAGAGCAGCGACAGCAAAATCAAACATTTCGCTTGTGAATAGTCCATTCTATGAGTTTTTCGTTGCGGGCGTTCGATGCCAGAGCCGTTGTCGTTGGGATTATTAACTCTCGTACTTGAGGGGGTTTTGGGTTACTTAGAAAGCTGTCTATTGCTTGTCACAGAGTTTCAGTGGCGCCAGTGGTGTCCAGATATGCGCTGAGCCGAACACTTGCAACAACAACGCGACAGTAACACAGGCAACTGCAACATCGGATGCACTGTGCACTGTGAAGTTGATGACGTCGACGGTGGCGGCTGAGTATTACAAATGTCATTACAACTGGACAGGGTACGAGTGCCGAGAAGTGTTGCCAGTATTCAAGTGTGCTCTCGTCGCTTCCGTTGGTCGATGGGCGGTTCTTCGATGGGGATGTACTTGACCGCCGTTAGTGTTTGCAGATCGAGGTCAGTTATGCCACGCAACTCACGCCTACATTACTGTTGCTACTGCCACTGGCTCTGTTACTGCTGTTGGCGCCGTTGCAGCCGATGCTAATCTTGGAAGCAGCCTCTGCCTCGCCGCCACTGTTCACTGTCCACTGTTCCGGGTGTTAAAGGGGCGGTCAAACTGCTGCCAGATAAATGCAAATATTGGCGAGTGCGAAAAATATTTTTGCGCTTTTTCGGTTTTGGAATCAACTGCGTTTTATTCTGTTTATGGGTTTTGCCGTTTGCTTTTGCTTTTGCTTTCACAGCTTCCGTTTTTTCACTCTTTGCACACGGTTTATCTTCCTATTTTTAATTTACTTTTTCACTGCAGGAAGTAAACCGAATTTTTCACAATTTTTCACAATTTTAAAAACACGATTGCGTATGTATGTGTGCCAGGATATATGCGCATCTACTCGTATATGTATGTGCGTGCTTGTGTTTGTGCACTTTGGCTTTTTTCCGCGTAAAACCGATTTAAATAAACGCGTGTGCCACGCGATTGGCGATCAGATCGGATAAACTGCGTAAACCATTTGCCGGACGGAGTCTGTGTGCTGACTTTACAGTCGTATAACGGTTATGAGAGATGTGCGGGAGCATGGAGCAGCAACTGGCGGACAGTCGAGCGTAAATTATTAACAGCATTGTAGCACAAAAATGTACGCAAATAAAAATCAGCGAAGCGCGTCCTCAGAATCGTTGTAATTACTGCAATTTGCAGCACGTAATCCACTTTCCACTTTGCCCACGACCCGTCACACCTCCACCTCCACTGCTTTGCCCTGTGGCGCGTCTTTTTCCGCCTGGCAATTTTCCACAGAAGCGATAACAAAAACAAAAATAAAAAAAATTCAATACAAATAAAACTATGTGACGCCGTCGTTCAAGTCGAAGCGGAAATACCCTTTACAGCCAATTAGTCGGACATGTTCAGCTTGATAAGCAACAGAAAACTAGAAACATTCGAATATAAATCTTATGTGATTTCCATCCGTAACCAAGTATTTTATCATATAAAAATATTGCATATTATTGGCCCAAATTGTGAAAAAAAAATAATTGATCCAATCAGCCTCTTTGAAACAGCATTTTATTTCGTTCAAAAC
This sequence comes from Leucophenga maculata, assembly GCA_035044805.1. Classification (NCBI taxonomy): domain Eukaryota; kingdom Metazoa; phylum Arthropoda; class Insecta; order Diptera; family Drosophilidae; genus Leucophenga; species Leucophenga maculata. The sequence goes on along the minus strand of JAWNNP010000059.1, from coordinate 62,916 downwards.
GGAACATTTTATGCGAAGTCTACCAAATATTTTGCTTCTGCATTGATTTGCATGGATTATGCTGTACAAAAATGTAAACTAAAACTACGTGAGTGGTATACTGGATTATTTTCCGAGCCTAACTGTGGAAAATCGCACAAATAGAATAGAATATATTTCGTGTAATAATTCGCTTAAAGGTGTAACAAAATTCTGGGCAAAATTTTAACACTGTACACAATGATTGCAAGTGTGAAGAGTTTAACGAGAAAAACATCAATTCGAAATATTTGCACAGTGCGTTCCACATTTTATGGTTTGGGGCGTGGCATCGGTGGCTGACGGGCAGCGAAGTGCCAGTCCTTTCAGCGGCTTTTCAATTGTTGTTGGCACTTTATTTGCATTTTACATTTTCGCGGCTTTGCACATGATTCACATTCAGATTCGCATAAAAATGAATGCCTTTGGCACAATTTTTTTGTTTTAATATTTTTTTTTCTTTATTTTTTAACTCGCACAGAGTTCATTTATGTTTTAACGATTCACAACTAATGAGTTTCAATGCATATTTATTGATTTTTTATTCCAACAACATTTTAATGTGCTGAGCGACTTGAATGCAAAGCCATGTCACTCAATTTCATTTAATCAAGGGAACATCCTCATGTGCAATGCATCGGGAAAAAAACAATAAAAAACGCCATCCTTGTGCAGTGAGTGAGTGAGTCAATCGTAATTAATGAAATTATGCATATTTGCATTGTACTTGCTTGTGATTATTGGACAAGGACGAACTATTTTTTGTTTAAGAACAAATTCCGAAAAGAGTTGATTAAAAAAAATGCGATTCTCATCTAAACTAGAGTTTGTCCTTGGATCGGAATTAGAACAATGACTATTGACAATGACAAAACAATTTAGTATCATTAATAATTATGGTTAATTATTGCAAAGAGAATCATTAAGAGAGTGTATGATATGGTGAGACGCCGGACAACAGCTGCTCTTAAATAGAAAATTGCTTTCGTGCGGTAATCATGCTCGAGTCAACATATTGGTCTGTCATGCTCGAGAGGAAGAAAACATGCTTAGTTGCTTTTCCCGCAGGAGAGATGTGTAAGTGATTCATATGACCAAAGTATTCAACCGTATTGGACAAAAGTAGTTGTACACCCTTGAAAAAAAAAAAAACGGGGCAATCGGATTTGGAGATCCTTTAGGAATACCGAATGTCTAATTCTCATTTTTAATGAGACACACGCAGACAGACGTGGCTAGGTCGATTCAACTTTTCAGATTGCCCAAGGTGATACTTTATGGGGTCTCTGCAATCGCCACCTAAACTTCTTAAGGGATTGTCGTGCATTGCAAACTATATTACTTCGAATATCTTTCCAATCTGATTTAATGGTTAATATATTGCTGAGGAATATTATTCGAAGGAGGCTGTAAGACAAAAGTATACAGAAATTAATATAGATGTACTCCAATGATACAATATCTCATGTACCGCGGGGTTGTTTCCGTTGCGTCGCATTCACTAAAAAGCATATCCGTTGCAATTCAAGTGTTAAAATGTTGTGACGATTTTTTATTTTAGTACAACTGCTCCATCGGATGTAGTTCTCTGAACATAAGAAAAATGTTCGTTTGGGACTTGTGATTGATTTTTCCGTAAAAAATCGAACACTATACAATTTTTGAATTATTTCTTCTAAATGAACACCCTTTATATTTAAGGAAGCAGTTTTCTACCATATAATATATTATATCATTCATGCAAAGACTTGTTACAATTTATTTTATTATGTTGAAAGCTGTTTGCTCCAAGCGAACGTTCCAGAATTTAATTAAAACAAAACTTAATTCATTTCTCGCAACACTTCGACTTCTTCGTTGAAAGTGCATATTACTATAATATGAAGATATGATAAAACCCGCAACTAAATTTTTTTAACCTTTTTAGTACTTTATCGCTATTTCCACCTTTTTCAGTTAACCTTTATAAAAAACGTAAAAATGCGAAACCTGCCGCTGCGTCATCAAATTATTATCCCTTTTGAAAAATTGGCTACTCGCCATTTGTGTCGCTAGCACAAAACCGTCGACGCGGCCAATACACAAGACTAACTAACTACATGCCGCAATTAGTGGCGGCTAGAATAGACCGCGCAGCCTCTACCCGCTCCACCGATGCGCGCCCACGCATAATGCGCAAAGTTGTCAAAATGAGACCACAGCCGGACTGAGCACGAGTGCAGGACAGGAAAGTAGGTTGAATAAGTGAATGGTGGCCACTCGCAGCCTTGCCTGCTGCTCCTGCTGGCTGGCTGTGTTATGGAAGTGCCATCAGATGGCGTTAATGTGACACGCGACAGACGCGCGCTCCATGCATGGATTTGATACTGATTTCAGCTGCTTCCTTCCGACCCGCTGAGCGAGCTACTCTTCGGGCGGTGGACGCATATTAGGCTGACGCCATTCTCGCCGACTGCGCCTCAATGTGCGTCAGTACGGCGCATCCATCACGCTGAGAATCAACAATTAATTGTGCCGGACAATGCGAACTGACGAATGACTGAAAGAATTATTGTAGTTAGCGACCGGACGGACGGATGAGACAAAAAGCTGCGTTCAATTAGAAAGAAGCGAATTTGACAAGCTAAATTAAGTTAAGGCGTTAGGCTTTGCGCGCAACACTGTCATCATTAACACCCTACACCTTATATAGACTCGCTGTTACTTCAAAGCATAAGAAACTTCGTACAATAATGGGATTATTTTAATTTCACACCAATAAGCTGAGGCATGTCTAGCATTTAAATAAACCTGACAATTGCTTTATTTTATTAACAAAGCGCTCCATGAAATGAAATCGCATAGGAATGTGCCATTGCACCTACACTCACTCGACACAAGTATCCTGTTGCTGCTGCTGTTCCTGTCACTTTGAAAGTTGAAGTGCTTCGTTATTTGATTTCGCTCTTAAGCAATGTGTGTGCCAGTCGTGCAAATTTATACTAAGTCTAGCCATATAGCATCGAGTTTCGAAAGCAATTGTATTCATTTAATTAAATAATTGTTGGCTCGTCTAACTAAACAACTTGCAGAATAAACTACAAGGCCTGCTTTAAAAGTTAAGAAATTGTAGATGCTATTAAAATAAACTAATAAATTGTTAGAAAAAAAAGAATGGACAATTTTGGAAACTTCAATTTAGTGTCTCGTGTAAGCACTTGTGTAATGGAGCAATGCTGATTTAAGATATCAACTAATAAATAAAGACGACAAAACGCTGCTGTCATGTATGCCCTTTTACCTTACGATTGCAGGATATAGATTTTTAAGTTGTAAATTAAAAAGGCTAAAAAAATTTATTCAAGGCGAAACCCACAGATTTTTTATTAATATAGAATACACATAGTCGGCTGTTTTCGAAACAATTATTATATTAAAAAGATTGGCTTTAATTAACTAGATTCAACGTGTTTGGAAACTATATCTGCTATTGGCGATATCTTCACGGCAATCTATATAAGATTATTGCTTATGAATATAAAAGGCCTCCCTGCCAACTTTCAAATCAGAGACAAAATGACTGATGGAGATGGCTAGAACTATTTGCTTTTTATTGAACTGGTCAGGAATATATAGACTTTATGGATCATCATATACCCCTTTTAAGTTGCAAATATTGTGACTTAATTTTAGAACTAGGCTTACTCTTTATCACATATCCTAATACACTCAACAGATACTACAACCATGTCTCTGGCTTATATCAGACATTACAGGTCAACGGAAGCCTCAGCAGCGATTTTAGTTAAAATTAGATTTACTAATATATTTTAGCAAAATTTTCACTTCGTCTTAAATCCAGAAACATATGATCCAAAATCAAAAAGAGATAGTAATTGCCTTGAGTAATAGTAGAAATAGAATATTTAATAAAAAATTTTTCTTAAAAATGTATTGTGAAAAAAAGGCCCAGCCAACTTGTGTATCATTTATTTTTCTGTTTATGAATACTAAATCGTTTATTTATTGTATTATCTAATTCTGCCTTGTACCCCTTTTTATTTTAAACTGTCGCTAATTCAAAAAGTTCCGAAACATTCGAAACAAATCTTGCATGGCACACAGATTCCTTCGTCATTACATCTTGCTCTTATCCCTTGCACAGTGAAGTATATTAGTTTCCAATTGTGATTTTAATTAAACACATTCCTCAATTACATTTCGTACAAATGTTTCCATTGAGAATACCTCAAAGTTGCTTTGATTAAAATATCGAATTTGACATGGACTGAATATGATAAGGCGTCTTGTGTAAGTAAATCAGAAACATGTAAAAGCGACTGTTTTCAAATTTGAACTACACTTGTATCTTGCATTTGGCAATTGGCAGAGAACTGGCAGATGTCTATAGAATTGCATAATCTTTTGAAATATTTTGTCTACTGTTAAGAAGTTCTGAAATGTACCAATCGTTAGCGGCACCAGGTTAGCACGGGAGTAAAGGTGTTTTTGGGGAACAGCGAGAAACGTATATATGGGTCGGCTTATACACAGCCAAAATTATGTAGGATAGTAACTCTCTGACCGTGTATTAAATTCCTATCCAAACTTAGTAAAATTGTAATAAGCATATAGTCTGCTCATTGGGCGCAGCATGACGACCATCTTTTGTGAGTTTCAAATATGGATAAACAAGTCAAAGCTTGCATTCCTGTTGACTTGTCACAAAAGTATCGAGATAATTCGTTTTCATTCGCTTTTATTTATTTTATTTTATTTTTAAATTACTTATGGGACACATAGAATCCAACTATTCTAGACGACTAAATTTATTGATCAGAGATCATGTCCCACTTTAATTAAACTGTTGCCAATATTTTTAATTCATTATTACAAAAGATTTCAATCTAAATTGGCAGTAAAGCTCAACTTGGCGCTGCGGCAGGCACTATCTGACGCATCATCAGTAAACGACTGCACAACGCCATGCGTTTCATTTATAACAAAGCGCCTGGGAACAACCATTCGTGAATTATGAAAAATATATTGAAAATCCTTAAATTGTTCCACAATACATGGGATTATAAAACTGTTCTCCCAAGTTATAATATACAGCGTAGAAATAGTGGACACAGGTTATTAAGTACCTTTAGTTTACTCTTAAACATTTTTTTAAAGTGTCACTTTTTTCTTTACGACTTGTACATTGGTAAGGAAGAATTCGTAAGCGGTTACTCAGACTTCCTAACAGTTTACTAAAAATCTCCATCTACTCCAACAAGTTATATAATTACAAGTAGATCCAGTTTCCCAAAAACACAGGTTAATAGCATCTTTCTGCAGGTCAAAACTCTTGACCCTCTAACCATATTAACCGAATCCCCATTTATACTAAGAGCACTGAACCTCGTCGTGGTCAACAATGTCGAGTGTCACACGGTTCCTCATTTTTCATTCGCAAATCACAAACGTTTTTGTACGCTGTCGACTTTAATATTATTTAATTTATGGTTTTTGCGGATATCCACTTCTTGTTTTTTTATTTTTCCGGTTTTATTTTTTTTCGTTTATTCAATTATCTTATCTCATATTAGGAACGTTGTTGCGCAGAGTGTGCGCCAGAGCACCGCACTTGATTAATGATGTACTTCAGTTTCTTTGAACTGTCGAATGCGACAGTTTGCCTTGCTGTGCAGATGTTTTGCGCGTTTTTCGGCACTCACAAAAAATAAATTAATTTAGATAGAGTTGATAGTGATGACTGGTTTTGAAGATGCTTTTTAATGCATTAAATTGGAGCACACATAAAAATCTACGGAACGCGCACCGCGCTCGAGAGTGTCACTCAGCATTCGCATGGATTAATGTCAAAACTGGCGAAAAATAAAATAGCGGCAACAGCGTAGCCGGAGTTGGCGATGTGGGACCGGAAATCAGCGAAGTGTGGAATAGTTTCAACGGAAATGCTCACATGCACATACACAATTTCACACACACACAGGCACACACACGTAGACACATGGCTTGGCTTTAGCGTGAGTCGCGAAAGTTGGCTAATTATTTCATTTGAAGTGCAATAAGCAACAGCCGTGAGTCGAGGTTCTGCCGTGCGTGGCGTCCGGGGAATAGACCGAGCATGGTGGCTCGAGAATGCAGCGGCTCGATGCACTGGGTAATCCACAATGAGTGCAGAAACTAAGCAGCCTTGCATCCAAGCATTCTACACGGCCATGCCATGCTAGTCCCAACGCACCTGCAGATAACTCTCGGCTGTCGCGAGCTTCATTTTATGCTTTATAAACTGACTTTCTCTTGTTTGCAATTATTATTTATTCTAATTTAAATTAGTCTTTGTTTTTGTTGTTGTTAAGTTTCATAGCGAAAGTCAAAGAAACGCGACGCCAAAAAAACACGAGCGTAATAGCGCCACTACACGCTCGAAGGAAATACTTCAGTCCGGCGTGTCGGTTTGGAATTTCTGAAGCACGTGGCGAATTCGACACAATTCGCGAACGAAGCGGCGTAGTGTATTCAGTTCGGACTTCGGTTTCACAAAAGTTAATTCAGCTTCGAAGCAGCTGAGTTGCCAGCGCGGTCGAATTTCACGCGAGAAACACGTCCGATTCGTCGTCCTGCCGTTTTCAGAGTGAAGCCGCAACGCTATGCTTCGCTTGTGCGAAGCAATGTTGTACGAAATACGAAGCTGCGATTTGACGAAAGGATATTTTCCCTTAGACCAAGCCGACACAACACTCGCTCTTACATCGTATTCAATGCGCTAAGGCACACATACTGCCTTAACAGTCAGCATAACAGCGTAAGAGCGCCACATCTACAGTTTAAGAGCATCGCTGTTATCGAGCATACGAATAACAGCGAAGGTGCGACGAACTGACATAAGTGGGTCAGTGTGCCCTTCGACGCTGTTGAAGTCCAAATTGTTCACAGTGAGCCGCATTTAATCGAATGTAACGTTTACAGTCAACTTAACAGATCGATTTGAACTATTAAAGGAAAATTAGTGAGCATCTATGTGTGTAAAATAGGTGAATACTCGAACAATTGCATGGGGTACGGGTGGTCGTCGGAACGGGCGCTCTGCTAGACAGGACGGACTGACGTACGCTTATCTGCGTGTAATTTATCGTTCCGTGCGCTCCCGAGCTTAAATCAGCTCGACCGTCACCGAGCATCTGTAAACTATGATGAGGATTAATAGCGACTTAGCTGGCTGAAGGACGCTTTACGGCAGAATGCTCTTTCTTTCGTATTGTGACTGTTCTGTTTTAAATAAAAAAAACAAACAAAAAAAGAATTGATGCACCATAGGCTGAAAACGATTCGACACATAAATGTCCTTGGACAAATTTATATTTAATCTACATTGCTCATGAAATAGGTTACTCTCTTTTGGAACAAAAAACTGACACATCAGTTTATTTATAAACTCAAACATAAATATTAGGTGCCATAGGTTATTTTTAACAAACAACCTTTTAACTAGTTCCCTATTTGCATATTGTGCACACAGCGTCTAAACAGTATTTATTTTAATTTAAGGACAATATTTTTAATGCCTTAAATCAAGCATCGGGCATTGAATAAATTGTTTATTTTCCTGATCAGCTCGACAAGACGAATCGTTTAAGCTTGTTATTTTATAATGTTTGTAATTTTGTCTTTTTATATCATTAACACTTACCTTTATAATATTCATGTTCGAACGTAGAAAAATTAAATAGTAGCAAATATAATTCTACTCCAAGCCTATCAAAATAATCAAATTTTCTCCTAACTTTGTTAAATATGAATTTCTTGCAGCTCACTTTCTCAACTTTCCAATGGGTTGAGCGCGAAATTAATTGCAACAACTTTGAATTGAACATTGTAGTGATGAGCAACGGAGATACTTTTTACGATTGCCGCTACGAATACTTATAAGTAGAGGCATGTTACACAGTTCCAGATATCTGGCAATTATCAAACTTCTTAGTTTTTGTATGAAAAAACATTTGTTTTTCTTAGTATTTTGGCTAAGAATTGCGCAATTTGTGTATCTTACTTCAATTCTAATAAAATATTTCATATAGGTCTGCATCGAGAGGACAGTTCTCTATTCCAATCATTCCCTTTTTAGGGTTTTTGTATGTAAAACATTTGGTTAGATTTTAGTCAATTTTGAATCGACCGATTTGGTGTATCTTGTCACTTGAAGTAAAACTTTCAAACTTATTTACAAGGGAAAAAAAACTTTAAATAAAAAATATAAACTATTAACTATTATTTATTTAAAATATTTGATTTCGTTTTTTAGGCCCTGTACCGAAGGTACAAGAGCCTAAATAAGTATACCGGTGTAGAGATAACGTCCGTCTAAGCCAAAATCCATCATCAAAATCGGATAACAAATCACGTTTTTATAAGTAATTGAATTTGAACGACCTATGATACTTCCGTCCTCCCCTTTTTTGCATACTTAAAAAAATGTTTTGTAAGGCACTTATTCGTGGAGTGAGAAGTGGGAGGAGCAAAATACTTTTCGCTAGTATCATTTTTTCTCATTAATTTTATACCTTTATGTCTTGCACTGCTTTGTGTTTGTTAAGGTTGTCGATAAATATTCAACGTATGTTTCTTGGCAACCCACTAGCCTTGAGATTTAACATTATGTAACTAAAACAAGTAAGGAAATTTCAGTCGGGCGTAACCGACTGTAAGTGGCCCTGTACCAGTTCAGGTCGCCTAAAAAACACATTAAATGTTTCCCGAGCTTATGACCAAACACATGACCACTTCTCACTGCGTGAATATGAATGAAAAGAAAAGGAGGGTCGTTCAAATTCAATTGCTTATAAAATCGTCAATTATTATCCGCTTTTGATGAACTTTTTAGATTTTTGCTTAGAGGGACAACATCTTTATACTGGTATACTCAATTTTTATTGTGCCAATGAAATTTTTAGCCTTGGTGGTGATTTTATGAGGTAGGGGGGAGGGGAAAAATTTTAAAATAAACTTGTAAAATTCCGGAGCAGTCCTAGTCGAATGCAAAAAACACGAAGTCTCTATCTATTACCGTTTCCGAGATCCTTTCGTTCATACGGACGGCCAAACGGACAGACGGACAGACGGACGGACGGACAGACGGACAGACGGACATGTCTATATCGACTACTCTATCACTCCTGACCATAATTTGGGGGGTCTCCGACCATTATTTCTATCTGTTACATACATTTGCACAAAACCAATAGGCTCTTGTACCTTCGGTACAGCGAATAGTTCAGACAATTTTATTATTTCCCGACACCCATGGTGTCCAACAAATTTTCGGGTGTCTCCCATACATAAATTAATTTAAAAAAAAATAATTGATTTTTATTTAAATGCTTAGAAATTAATATTCTTAACACATAAATAAATTAATTAATGGATTTTCATTATACATAAAACAATTTTAGTCAGTGCAAATATAAAAGTTTTATTTTATTTAAAATCATTTATCGGTTCCCAATCGATTGCGATTGTGATTTATTAGATTTATCGATTTTCAAATCACACGATCTTCCTTGGCTAAATAACAATCTCAATCAGGTTGCTGTAGATGACCAAATGATGGTATTTATATTCAAATAATTTTGGAATTTAATCAAATAGAATGAATTCGAATAGAATTGACTAAGAGGCACACAATGAAACGACTTTGTATCAATGAGTCTGACAACATTCGCACATGATGTGTGGGAAACGAAATGAAATATTTGGCATAGCCCAAGACACTCGAATTACTCAAGTTATTGTGTGCCCACTTTGTGTATTCTTTCATTTTGAGGGAGGGAAGCGAGCAGTCGTACAAAAGAATGAACGAAAAAAAAAACAGTGCATCGTTATTACTATAACAACTTCAAATCCTTTTTATCCAGTATACTAGTTTCCAGTAAGTACCTCAATTCAACAATCTACTTTTTGATTTACACATTTCAAAACTAAAACAGTGACTTCAAAGCATTCATTGGATGATGAAGTACTCGACGAATGGATCCAGTAAAGGCAAACTCATTTATGCATTCAAGTAAATAATATTATAATTCTGTATAGTGCTATGATTTGACCCCACACACAGACAGAGATGCATGGCTAACACAGCGTATGAAGTGTAAGTGTATTTGAATAGCCGAGCAGATGAAGCGAGAACTCGGCGTTAATTAATTATTTTCGTAGCTGAGCGAATTCCAACCGCAAATATCAATTTGGTCTTCGTCAGAAGAAGATTTTGCTATGCAAAATATTCTAATTTCAAATGAAATATGTCCATGTCGTTGCATATATTTCGAAGTGAGTGTGCATGGATATGACTGTGTGTGTGTGTAGTAACTGTGTGACGAACGTTGAATGGGATCCGCATTAGAAAATTTTCAGATTTGATGAATGCGAATATCTTGCACCGCTTGCAGAGCATTATAACTCTTTCTCGTATTTACATCACCACTCTATATATCTTCATCTCTTTCTCTCTCTTTTCATCGCTATCTCCGTCTCGCTCACTCGTTAGCGTTTTTGTTTATGTTATTATCATTGTTATTTCCAACGTTGCCGCAAAATTTTTGACAAGCATTATTTGTTTGTTTGACAACTGAATGCAGCCGCGCAAGCTTCGTCAGCCATGGAAGCTGCGGCGTCGACATCGACATCAGCACATATAACAGCACAAGGACCAACAAAAGGACATCCTTCCTCATCATATCGAACAGCAGTTAGTAGCACAAAGTTAGAATAGAGTTACTCCATTTTGTTGCTGCTGATGTTCATTCTGTTGGGTGTTGACGATGACAATGCGACAGCAATGCAAACAACAGCAGCAACAACAGCAGCATCACCACCAGAATCGCTATACTCGTTCGTATATGACAGTTTGCATAAATCACTTTTTGCAATATTCTACAAACTGCAGCAGCCACAACAACATCAACAATGCCAACAACGACTGTAAAAACATCACAGTTGCCGTCAGTGCATAGAATAGCGAGATGATCAGAACGGAAATCTATGTTTCAGATACTTAGTACCCACATTAGCAGAAGGGGGGGTAGACTTCAGAAATCTGTGTCATTAACTTTCTCGTCACCAAACCACATACAAGGGCTTTGACGACAATCATCCGTAAACGGAATCATTACTTAAATTTAATCTCTTCTCGCCTTTTTGAATACATTTTTATGTGCTTATTATGCAATCATTTATTTTGAGGCAAATATTATTGATAACTTATAGATACATTATTTTTCTTTTAGCTAATTGTGCCTCCTTGTTTGTTATCTATTAATAGATTATTGCTAACATTCTGATTCTTATAACGTAATATTTAAAAAAGAATATGAGGAATGCAGCCAAATTTTGTCTCTTCCAAAATTTGTTGTTGTTCTGCCACCACTCCCAATAATAATTAGGCATACCTAATTTTTCTTTTTATATGACATAATAAATTATATTATGATACATTATGATTTGGAATACAATCAGGGCCTGCAGATTTCTTTGACTTCAGTGAATGTAAAATACATTCAGTTTCATCACATGATAATGTTGAAACATCAAACGAATCTCGATTATTCTGCAAGTATGTGCTTATCTTGAAATATATCATATGATATAGGGCAATTTATTGGAGAATTGCTTGCTAGTTGTTAGCATGTCAACCATGTCATCAATAAGCTGTGCCGTTGGAAACGCTTTGGGTCGGATAGTCATTCATTAAGCTCGAAGTACAAAATTTTCTTGAATAGTTTCCAGTTTGCCTTACAGTATTGGGGAAATATATTTACAACAGTTACTGTTGAAGATGTCACCCTCGCCATTACAGGAAGGTGATCAGATGAATGGTCGTTTATAGTTAAAGCTTCAATTAATAGGTCAGGTGAGTTAGAGACAAGGAGGTCTAATGTTGAAAGTTATGCGTTGAAACTGGCTGGTATGTAAGACTTTAGGATATAAAATGGAAAATTTGTTTAAGCAGTACCAGAGCCTGTTTCTGCAATTTAAATCGCCACCTAAAATATAAGGTCCGCTAATTCGAGCTATTTTGAGTAAATCTAATATAAAACTGCTTAGCTTGTGTTTCTTATCATTAAACAAGTTGCAAGTATTATTTAAACAATTTGCGGATGAGCCAGAAAATAAGTTGTTAATAATTTAAGTGTTTTCTGCGAACCAAAACATTTTTCTACTCAAATGTTTTCAATGAGGTGAGTATCACTGCAAGATATTTCTTTATGTTTCACTTATGACAATAGCTAAACCGCCTCCTCTACTGAAAGTACGATCGTTTCTTAACACAGTGTAATTTGGGATAACAAAACGATCTTTAAGAGTTAACCAGGTCTCACTTAGTAAGCAAACATGTCAAATTCTGTCTTCTTGCTACGAATAGAACGTGAGTTCCCTGTCATAATTTTAAGATGTGGACTATTATTTACAAGCATATAAGTATTTAACAGCTAATTGGGTAATTACTTTAAACTGTTCACTTTTACTAGTGCAAATATGTACTTAACTTTGGAAGCATCTCAGTAGCAAGGGAGTTAATTTCATCAACGGTGAAAAGAGCATTCGATGAAGGTTAAACTGAGGAGTTCATTAAAACTTCACAGTAACCATGTACTCCTGAGCGATTACTACTGGCATTTGGATTATCTCCATTTATTCCAAGAGCGTATGAACTTATAATCCTTTTAATAAACAATGTTCCTACACAAGTTCTAAAAACAAAACAATGACCGACGAGACTGAGAGCCATCGACTTAATTTAACTGTAAGCATACATTCCAATAGACAAGATGTGATGTTCACCTTGTCAATGTAGGTCTACACACATATTCAAATGTAAGATTAATGTTTAAATATTTCACCAATCTCCACAGAATGTAGCAACTAATTGTCTACTAGTCAATGTGAAATAACAAAAAAAACGAACTCCAATCCGCACTTTGCTTCATAAAAACTACTCGCACCGACTCCGTGAATGTTACAAAAGCTAAAAGACTATTCACACTTATAACAGAAGTATGTAGTAAAATATTTATCATAGAAAATATGTACAATGTACATATATATTATTCAAATAACGAATAAAATTCATCTAGTTACAAATAAATATTATATTATTCGAATCACGAATAATAACATTTTATCTATATTTCTTTGAATTACGATACTAACTATTATATATGTTCGAAAAAAATTCACTACATGTGTTCAATGAAATTTCATTGAACATGCTTTTACAATAAATAACAAACAAAGTCGCACAAAAGAGGTTTTCCTTTAGTCCTAATGCAATTTAGAAGTAAATATTGATGCTACATTTGGCAGTGTTATGGATTCTATTTGTTCAGCTAGAGTGTGCATACTATACGATATAGTTGCCATTATTCGAAATGAAAATAGCTAAAGGATTTCTTCGAATAAACATGTTAATTCCTTAGATCTATTGAAATAAGAAATATACATTTTTTTCTTCAAATAAATTATTCTAATAAAATTGACGAAACTTTATTTTTATTGGAATAAATTATATAAATAATAAATAATAAATTTATAGCACAAAATGTTGCGCCTTTTCATACCCTTGTACTAAGATACTTAAAAAAATAACAGATTAGGTAATTTTTGCAACTCTAGAAGCAACATTAATGGAACTTAGACATCGAAACGGAGCTACATTCTTATCTAGGAGTGTATGCTTTTCCACTTACAATATTTGGTGACAGTTGCCGAGCAAATGAGGTGGCTATGACAGAAATGGTGAAAAAATAGTAAAAAATTGGTATTGGATGTCCGGACTGATATCTTCTGTGTATCGGTCAACTTTTAAAACAAAAATCTTTTCAACAGTTTGGATAACTATGAGAATAATAGGCTTATGCGCCTGTGTGTCCCACTTGTGTTTTATTCTATCCTGATTTCTGGCTCATTTCTATAATAGTTTTTTTTATAGTGTTGGGATGTGATTGCAGGCGATTGCAAGGCCATTAAATAATGCGACATAATGTACATATTTTGGAAAATATGGAGTTCGATGATAATGCCTTATATGAATTGACCTGTGACTTATGACTTTCTTGACACCATTTACATTAGGTATGAATAGATACAGGTGACTTGGGGAGGAAGTACAAAGCCTTTTATTAGCGGGTTTGATTTCGAACACTTTCGTGTCGCATGTCAATGGGTAACATGCTGGCTTCTGTCAAAGATATGCCCCAAGTGAGATTCCATTCCATTCTATTAATTGCTCTACAACAGCGTGTATACCAATTCTATCAAACGCGAGGGATCAAGGGAGACGATGGAAAAGATCGCCTACTATTGAGTTAGCCATATTAAACTGAAAATTTAGTCAAAGTGGAGTAAAAGGTTGGGATTTTTGGTACAGGGTTATGAAGATGGGGAAATGGTCGCTACCGTGTAGGTCTATAGTTAATGACAAGTCGATGTGGGTAAACGTGTTGTGCGTTGTAAAATGGGTGATCTGTCGTTTAGTAGAGTCAAGTTGGTTTGTGTTATGTATTTATGTAATATGCTACCTTTTGTGCCAGCTATTAAAATTGCATGTGACCAGTACTGCCTTGTTACTTAAGGTAATGGTGTTTTCAAGGATATGATTGCTGAAAGATCTAGCAGGTGGTATGTAAATGGAACTGTTTCAATCACATTATTCAACTTTATTTCACAAGCCTGGATTGACTTGTGTAAAAGTAATGCCACACCGCCAAAGGCATTGTGTGGTGAGTTCTTACAAATAGTGTAGTTTCTAGTTGTTGGATATGATATGATATGGGGAGAATGTTTTTTATGATGATGAGAAGCTTGTTGTAGTTGTTAGTGTAGCCGCGAATGTTCAACTAAATTATATTTAGAGGCAAACTTTTTTAGTTTAGAGTAATTAGGTGCGATTTATCATGTTGTCAGTCCTGTCTTCTGTTTCATCGGTATCTTGATTTTCAAATATTATATTAGTCTTAAGGCTTGCTTTCAATTGTCTGATGGTTTTTTTGAAGTTGAAAGGGTTAGAAACTGTAATTTTTGAGATTTGGGTTCATTTAGGTTATTGCTAAGCTTAGAGGCTAAAGAAGTACTGGACTGGGTTTCAGAAAATAAGTTTTTTAGATCGTTGTAATTGATTGTGTTGCGAGTCGTATTGTTGGAAACAGTGTTCGGAGTTGCTGTGCTGCTGTTGTCATTGTGGGGTTTGATGACTTTGGCTACCTCAGCATAGGTTTGATTGCCAGCTTGATGACATCCTATTGTCCACATTCTCGTTTACTTTAATCCAATTGATTTCTTGCTGCTTGAGATACATCGGCATTTGTTTTCTACTTTTTCATATGCATTCATAGGCTTGGACCAGTGTCAGGCAATACACATACTATCATACAGTACACTAAAAAAAAGCGAAAATGAAGTTCAATTTAACCTTCATTAGATTTGATTTGCTTTGTCAAAGCGACCGCGGTAGTTCATTTCATCTAATATACAATAGAAACACGAAAGAAGCTTATAAATCAGACATCGCGGAGCCATCTGGAATATTAGGGAAATCAAAAAATGTATTCTTATTCAGACATATATAATTAGAGCCCTAGAAAGCTATTGGTCTGGTAAGAAAGGTAGATCACATCCTTTTGCACAAAGAAAAAACGCCATTAATGTCAGTTTTAAAGCCCTGTATCGAAGGTACAAGAGCCTATTGGTTTTGTGAAAATTTATGTTACAGGTAGAAATAATGATTGGAGACCCCCAAAGTTACCCCCATTATGGCCAGGAGTGAAAGAGGAGTCGATATAGCCATGTCCGTCTGTCCGTCCGTTAATGTGTTTTTTCACGCGACCTGTACTGGTACAGGGCCTCTTACAGTCGGTTACGCCCTACTGAAATTTTCTTACTTGTTTCGAATAAAGTTTGCTCATCCCTTTCCCATTTTGCCAATTTGTTGGACTAGTGTTATTTTTTATTTATATTAGTTGTTTTCAGAATTATTTTTTAAATGCATAAACTCAAACAATTTTCAAGTAAATAGTTATTAAAGCTGATTCTGGCTAGATATCTGGTATAGTGCGAACCTGTCTTAAGTACTTTCTATTAAATAATTTGAAAAATACAAATGAAAATTCGTAATTTTACCGAGTCATCGTTTAGTTTCTAATTATATTTGCTAAACACAATGCTATTCACTTATACACTTCCTTTCCTCGAACAACGCTTTTCGTGTAGTTTAAATATTAAACAGAATTTTAAGCAAACTCTTAAACTGCAATACGAAATGAAGGATAATGGCCAGGGAATGGTGTTCTTGCAAAGATATCCTTGCAAGGGGTTGTGACCTCGCCGGAGTTTATTTTAAAAATTCAGTTATATTAACCGCAATATTCAGCATTAGATACGAACAAGGACACCTGCGGTGGCTCATCCTACGCACCGCTCACTCTCCTCTACACAGAATAACCCACTCACTCGGCGAACTGAAAGAAATATTTTCGCACTTGGCTGACTACGCAGAGCTCATAAAAATGTAGCGCCATCATCTCAGCGCTGCACATGAAGAGTTAGCACCGCTCAGGCGATGAATTGACCCAAAAACTATGACGATAAGTGTATCCATCGTTCTTTGCAGCGCTCTCGCTCTCGCCCTCGCTATCTTCTTTCCTGCTTTATTTGTTTTAATTAGCAAAAAAAATGTTTTACTAAAATAAATGAATATAATGGCATAGCTTCAACGATACCAAAACTTAAATCCGGTTTACACAAATATCGAAGGATTTTCTATTTAAAGATAAGAGTTGGGCTTTAATCTTCAAATAGAAAAACGTTGCTGCATTTTTTTGTAACGACCTCCAACTAATATTAACACAGTAAGTTTGGTTCGATCTCTTTCCGAATTGTTAATGGCATTATCTGTTAGAAAGTTTGGAACGCGACGAAGTCCTGATCAGCTTGAAGGAACAAATCGACGTTTGTCTGTCTGGTCGTTGTTTGGAGCGCTTTATTTTAAATTATCCAGCTGAAAATGAGCAGCTAGAACTATTTTTGGCAACTTGACGAATCGAAGCTGCGGCGCTCCATTTCAGAGGGCAACATGCAGCAATAAGTTGTTGCTCGAATGCCGCCATAAATCCGAAACACACACCATCCACCCCATTAATATTTGCTAAGCAGCGCACAATGAATTTAATGGAGATATTCTTCTTATTTTGTCTATGGCAGAAAGCATCCAGTTCTCAAAAGGAAATAAAAGCAGAGCAAAGAAAAGACATCAACACCAAATTACCTTCTTTCTAATTCAAAACGTATTTGAAATAGTGTTTATGTACTCTGAATCCATTTGCGAAAGTTATCACAACAATTTGAATGCCTTATTCCACTAAAGTATTTCTTTTTAGCAAAATAAAATTAAATCAGTTGATTTCAGCTCTATTTGAATGTTCAAACAATGAGCAGAGCTCATTTTACTAGAATCAAGATTAGCCATTCATATGCCCTCAGATTTTAAAGACTTTAAGAGAGACTATAGAAACTTGTATATTCTGATTCCAAAGGGTGTATGTACTTGTAAGGCTTTAATATTCAAAATATGCATATATAAAATTTATGAAAAAATTGTTAAATTTAATTTGGAAAAAGCTAGTCAGGTCATCGTGCAGGCGCTGCTATGCTGGATGCACTAGAGACGCCATGACGTTATTTTTTTCAACCTAATACGTCTGTGTGTATGTGAATTCAGAACCTATTCCCTATGACTCCATTGAATCATTTTTAACTCAATATAATGATTCTGTTTGGCCAGCAAATGTTCTAATGCTCTAAGCCAGAATGATACTCTTTCTTTTAGGATCAGCCACATCACATCAACTTTCAATGCATGACGCGGATATATTTAAAAAAAACCTAAGAATATGGTTAATCGAATTAGGGCATAACCAAGGACTAGCGAAATGTTTGGACCTAAGTTACACGAGAAGCAACAGACCACAACTTATATGAGTCCTATCCTTACTGAAAGGCGGGCACTGCGACACATTAATAATAATTGGTGAAACCATTCTATGAAGATTTCTACAGTCATCCATGCACTGTTAGAGTTTCGGCAGTCTACTGGGTGTTATACGCCTTAAAAGAAAGCGGTTTCTTTGCACGCCCAATTTATTATTTATGCTCACCAATTTAAGCTGACGGATGCATTTGTGGATGCAAGAAAAGTTACTCTAGGCTTTTCAACTTTTCTCTTCCAATTCAATTGCTTGTGTACTCGCTTACAGTCTTCCATCGGACACTTCAAAATTCGTAACGAGATTTAAATCCTGCTAACCACCCGGAACTGGCATGAAAGGGACCCTCTGATTCCTTAATATCAGCGGGCAACTTTATTGCCTATTTTTTTTCAAAATTTTCCCCTTAACTGAGCAGTCTTTTCTTTTGCGTTGATCTACAAACCAGTAGTATGTACATAAAATGATTTCTCCATACGGGTATACTCCCCCTATTTTTTCAATAATTTAAGATTTTTCCTTGGACTTGAAGCTACACTCGTATAAAATCGAATTGGAGCAGTCGTCGAAGCTTTCTGATTCAGCAAGTTGAATATTCTTTAATAATTCATCTTAACGGATGGGAATTATTGCCATTGCCGAAAAAGATTCACAAATATTTATGTACATCGGATTTCATGGGCCATCCAACGTTTCCGAATCGCATCACTATTTAGTACTGTGTATGGGTCGGTGGTGTCAATGACATTTTTTCTTGGAAGATGAGAAGAGTAACCATGAGATTCCTCGTCCATTCAGGAGGTTGATGTCTACATGGAGCTTTTGCACCGGAAATCGTTTAATCGCTCTACGAGTTGACTGCATAAATTATGCCATTTTCCATCGATATACCATTTTTGCGCTGTGTTGTACGAAGAATAAAGTTTACGAAGATGATTCCGAAATGATTCCAGCAATAAGGTGGCATCATTATTGATTATACGGATCATCCTTTTCCCACGGAATGATAGCCAAGGTTTTAGTTGCAATGGGACATTCGCGGTGAACTTCTACCTTTGATTCGTAACTGTTAAATAACTGTACTACCTTCATGTACAGTACACTGTGCAACAGTCCTATTACCAGACGTCATTTGGACTGCTTTATTAATCGCACCTAAACTGTGATAACTTCATCTTATACTACATACTGTTTGAGTTATAGTGATGCTCAAACCACTTGTCCCAAATAATTTTGCTCACGGCAATATAATGTTAGGGCCAAAATATGTGAACTAAATACATAGCACACTAAATATATATACATACATACTTCTTATAATATAACACATATATTTTTATGGCTTATGACTTCACACAATTACAGTTTGAAAGCCATTACAAAAATATAAATAAATACTTCATCCGATTTCCTTCCAAATAACCTTGTCCCAATATAATTGTTGCTGTATTTCTTGTAGCTTATATGCGTGCCATATATGTTGAGCTAAGTTTTGATATAATATTTTCTAGAATGAATATAAAACTGTGATTTATGGCGCCATACAATCAACAGCCGGTTGACTAAAGTGTACAGAACTTACAGTTTCAGAATCATTGATATAAAACTCAAAATGGTCGGAATTTACATAGGCTAAAATCTTTAAAGCAACAATTATTATAGGACAATTATATGGGACACATATTTTATGGCTCAATACGGAGAAAGTGTGCTACAATTATTTCAATAGTTTGAGAGTCACAACACCTCAAATAGTAAGAAATTATTCACATGTACTATTACCAGTCCTTAAGATCAAGCACTGTAAACAACTTTAGGCATTAAAAAGGCCGTCAACATGTGCTATTTAATGTGAATTGCAGCTCTGAGCCGCAGCTATTAGTGCCGTCATATTAATGACGCTTTTTATTAAACGCAAAATTAAACGTAGTTTGATGAAAAATTTAACAAAAATAATTGCGCGACTTTAATAAAGTGGGATGACCAATAATAGTTCAATAATGGACTGCTTTATCAATGCCACCTAAACACGGCTTGATTAATTGCTTACTATTTGAAGTTTAGTGATTCTCAAACTATCCACAATTGAAGTATGTAATAGTAGCACGCTTTGTCCGTAATCATAATCGTAGGCCATAAAATATGTGTCCTATATAGTTACCATACTAATTTCACATCGACTTTGTCCCAATTATAATTATTGCCATACATTCCGTGCATTTTGAGTTTTATATCAATGAGTCTGAAACTGTAAAGCGAATATAACAGTTTAAGATTCATTGATAGTGGACTCAAAGCATGTAAGGAATAATCCGGGAATGTCTTTCAAATTGTAAGTGCGTGAGTCTGCTACTATAGTAAATCAGAAGCCATAAAAATATATGAAATATTACAAGAAGTATACATATTATGTATTTAGTACACATATTTTGGCAATTGCCGGCAATACGTGCAATAATTATTTGGGACAAGTGGTTTGATCATCACTAAAACTCAAACAGTATATAGTATGTATAAGATGAAGCAGTGCTCACAGTTTAGGTGCGATTAATAAAGCAGTCCAAATGACGTCTGTTAATAGCTCTGTTACACTGTGTACTGTACATAAAGGTAGTACAGTTATTTAACAGTTACGAATAAAAGGTAGTCGTACAAAAATTATTTATAAAAGTTCACCGCGAATGTCCCATTGCATCTGACACCTTGGCTATCATTCCGTGGGAAAAGAATGATCCGTATTAAACAGTTTCCGGTGCAAAAGCATCTATGTAGACTTCAACCTCCTGAATGGAAACATCTCATGGTTTCAGTTCTCATCTTCCAATAAATAATGTCATTGACACAACCGACCCATAAACAGTGATGCGTTTCGGAAACGTTGGATTTTCAATGAATTTTCGTATGCGAATCGTTTTCGGCAATGGAAATAATCCTCATCCGTGAATATGAATTAAAAAAAATCTTAAACTTAATATCAAGTTATGAATGCAGCTTCAAGTTCAAGGTCATAGTGTCAAGGAGTCAAGGAGTGTCGACAAACAGCTACAGTATGTGTGCACTGTGCAATGGTGTTCCCCTAATTCTACTTTTGCTATTGATTTCTACAAAATCAGGGGTTTCTATAGCCTATAGTGTTTGTTTTGTTTATTGTCGCATGGACACTGTCCAGTTAAGGGAGAAATTTTTAAAGAATAGACAATAAAGGCGCCCGCTGATATTAAGGAATCAGAGGGTCCCTTTCATGCCAGTTTCGGGTGGTTAGCAGGATTTAAATCTCGTTACGAATTTTGAAGTGTCCGATGGAAGACTGTAAGCGAGTACACAAGCAATTGAATTGGAAGAGAAAAGTTGAAAAGCCTAGAGTAACTTTTCTTGCATCCACAAATGCATCCGTCAGCTTAAATTGGTGAGCATAAATAATAAATTGGGCGTGCAAAGAAACCGCTTTCTTTTAAGGCGTATAACACCCAGTAGACTGCCGAAACTCTAACAGTGCATGGATGACTGTAGAAATCTTCATAGAATGGTTTCACCAATTATTATTAATGTGTCGCAGTGCCCGCCTTTCAGTAAGGATAGGACTCATATAAGTTGTGGTCTGTTGCTTCTCGTGTAACTTAGGTCCAAACATTTCGCTAGTCCTTGGTTATGCGCTAATTCGATTAACCATATTCTTTAGTTTTTTTTAAATATATCCGCGTCATGCATTGAAAGTTGATGTGATGTGGCTAATCCTAAAAGAAAGAGTATCATTCTGGCTTAGAGCATTAGAACATTTGCTGGCCAAACAGAATCATTATATTGAGTTAAAAATGATTGAATGGAGTCATAGGGAATAGGGTCTGAATTCACATACACACAGACGTATTAGGTTGAAAAAAATAACGTCATGGCGTCTCTAGTGCATCCAGCATAGCAGCGCCTGCACGATGACCTGACTAGCTTTTTCCAAATTAAATTTAACAATTTTTTCATAAATTTTATATATGCATAAAGCCTTACAAGTACATATACCCTTTGGAATCAGAATATACAAGTTTCTATAGTCTCTCTTAAAGTCTTTAAAATCTGAGGGCATATGAATGGCTAATCTTGATTCTAGTAAAATGAGCTCTGCTCATTGTTTGAACATTCAAATAGAGCTGAAATCAATTGATTTAATTTTACTTTGCTAAAACGAAATACTTTAGTGGAATAAGGCATTCAAATTGTTGTGATAACTTTCGCAAATGGATTCAGACTACATAAACACTTTTTCAAATACGTTTTGAATTAGAAAGAAGGTAATTTGGTGTTGATGTCTTTTCTTTGCTCTGCTTTCATTTCGTTTTGAGAGCAGGATGCTTTTTTCATAGAATAAAAAAAAAAAGAATATCTCCATTAAATTCATTGTGCGCCGCTTAGCAAGTATTAATGGGGTGGATGGTGTGTGTTTCGGATTTATGGCGGCGTTCGAGCAACAACTTATTGCTGCATGTTGCCTTCTGAAATGGAGCACCGCAGCTTCGATTGTTCAAGTTGCTCCAATATTTGAGAAGTTATTACCGCAGCCAAGCGGAAAATTACTTTTTTCTGTGTGAATGCGAATCGTGCTAATGCTCACCTTAGCGAGCGCAGGAATACGTACGTCATTCACGAACTGGCATGTTAATCCTCATTTCTGGTTGAACAAGAGCATGAAGCGGGCTGCCAGAATACAAAATATACATATTGTATTGTTAGCTAGTTAGCGTGTGTGAGTTTGTGTGTGCAACCACACTGTTCCCCGTATTTAATGGAGCACAAGCAGCTGATTGCTGCTAATGAGCGTCAAATTGAAATTCCTGCGGCAGCGACAGCGATTCAGGCAAAGAAATAGGTTGCTCTGACTTAAAAGTGTTGAGCAATACTCTCAGAGCCACACATCGGCTGTTTACCTTTAGATATTATGAAGCGAATGCTATCTGCCTCGACGGCGCTCATGTTCCCTCACGCTGTACAAAGTCAAACAGAAATTCATATTCAAATTCGATTGTTTGCTCTGGTGGCAGTCATAATCCTAGTGGATTCCATGCCGCAATAGAAATTCCAAGCACGGCACGTGTTGATCTGCCACTACATACAACCATTCGGTTGTCCGTCCTGCTGTCAGGCTATTTGTGTCTCTGCAATCCCAAGCGTCGGTCAAGAATATTTAAAGTGTCGTTTCAAAATATGTCACTGTGGCCCCTCATCGCTTTGCTCCGTTCGCCGTTGACTTCTTTAGCGCAGTTGGCGGCATGTTGCTGTGATTAATATTCATGTCACCTTCGCTGCCGCTTCCTCTGACGATTATCGCGTGTACATCGTCGCCGGCTTTCGGTGTGGTTCAAAGGACATTCGAACTGAATTTATTACTGTGGTCGTTACAGGCGTCTGTGGCTGCCGAAATATCTTTGTTCAGTGGCGGAGGTGGCGCCTGGTGTGTTTTATTATTTCGGACGCTTGTTCAGCAACTGCGGACTTTTGCCAATCTACTTCACAACAGATTTTATTTACATTTATGGATATATTTAAATTGACTAAAAGCAACACACACACAGATATATGCTTCACATCCACTGGAACGCTTTGGAAGGAAATACAATCTATTTGATTGTGCACTTTTAGGTATTCAACAGTCTTTAAGTTCTTGCGCTCTCATCAGCATGGATCCATCTGTTGTTTTCGCTTATGAAGTATATTAGTGAAGCCTTTCAGCCTCTGACATCAATTGTGGAACGAGGCTGTTTCAACTCGTTTCACAAAGTTTCACTATTTGACGACAGGATATGTAGTCGTACAATATTTCAAAATAGTTTCTAGTTTGACATGAAAAGTTGTGCAGAAGTTGTGCATTCTGAATGAAATATAGCAAATGAGCAAATATTTGCATAAAGTGTGCGCTGTCCGTCCAAGTTTTAAATTTCGTTTATAAACAATGAATGTCAACGTGAAATAACTGTAAAATAGAAAACTCATATGATTACAGACTTTTCTTTTGTCAAAATGCGGCAGCCAAGTCACCTTTAGACAATATATAAGAAAATTAAACTAAAAACTGGGTGCTAAAGATTTAAATGCATAAACAGTTTATGTGTTCGGCATGGTACGAGATATTTTTGATTATATTTCGAGAATACTCTTTTTAAGAACACTTCATAAAAAGCAATGGATCAACCTTGAAGCGAGACGCCAACTTACAGACACACTGTTAAATTTGGAATTCAGATGGCTCCCCTTTCTACAATAATTACAAATTATTAAGACTTCGGTTGCATTTAGATCATGTTTTTACTAGCCACCAATCTGGGGTGGTTCTAGCTGGTTGATATGAAAAAATGTGTATTATATAGCGAAGGAGAAATCGAACAGTTGTTTAAAGTAGATACATTCATGATCAGCTCCAGAAAACGAGTTAGACATTAATTTTGCCCTATCTGCTGTCTATCTGAGATATTAATTAGAGAGCCCCACAAAGAAACAAGAGCGCTGCAGTCGTGCAGTAGATTGCAGTCAACTTTGAAATACCCTGTACCCCGATTGAACTTTTAATTTATATAGGATTCTATGTTGCCATAGCTAATGGGGGGGCATTGTGGGGCAATGCCCTATCTTGAAATCACAATGCCGAACAAAATCAATTGATCTGAACGAAGTTCATCGTATTTTTATTAACATGGCGAATCGTAGAATTCAGTTGTTTTAAATGTTTTTTATTATTTTGTTAATTATTATTATAAGTTTGCCGAAACAATATGGTAAATGGTATTTTTGGTCGATTTTTTACTTCCGCACTACCTGCAACCAATGCGACCCTACCTCAAATTCGACTCTAGCTATAGCCTTGGGTTCCTATATATTTAGTTTAAAATACACCAAATTCGAAATTTCTAGCTGAATTAACAACAACAATATACTATTTTTCGTACAAAAACCTTGAAAGGAGGTACATATTTGTATGGGAGCAACCTTTTCTAGTGAACCGTTCTGGACCTACATAGAACACTTTGTAAGGATTAAAGTAAAGCAGAGTAAATTTGTCATTTCTGACAAATGTATTAATACCAATAAATTTTTCTTACAAAAACTCAGAATGAGGAGTAGGTTTGAATGATAAGGGTTGAGTGTCAAATATTCTCTGACCACCTCCCCTTATTGGTAGACCTAGACAACATCCCACAAGAGACGACTGCTCCGCCTCGAGCAAGTATAGCAGTATTTTGCCGAGAATTGGAACAAGCGCTTGATTTGAATGTTGGTATTCTGCAGGCTGAGGATTTTGAAAATGTCCACACACTTTTCTTCAAGAAATTACGCTGTGCTGCCCCTAATGGTATCCTAAGGGTATCCATAATCAGTAATCAAGGATCTCCACCTCTAACGAGGCTTTCAGTGGCTACAGCTGATTAAGAGGTGTTTGAGGTATCACTATATTAGAACTCGCGACCATACAGAGGACAGAGTATATCGTAGGGTATCTAAGAGGGTGAAAATGCTGATGGTGAAGCATAACCACCATCAAACTGACCAATTTCTACAAAAAGTCACAGCTGATGCGAACACAATCTACCACTGATCGTTGGAGAAGCGCTGTAAAAGACAAGCAGTCCCAAAGCACGCAATTAGGAAGTCTGACAGTACCTGGGCCACATCTTTGCCAGAACATTCTGAAACAATTGCTCTAAATTTGGAGGCACGATGCCAGCCCTTCGACACGACTTCTGCAGAAACAAACACTTTCAGTTGCTCACCTTACAGCTGAGGAAATCAAGTAGCATATTTAAAGTGTAAGACCCCAGCCGAAGATGGGCTGGAAAACTTTTCGCTAAAAGTCATACCAGTACCAGTACTTTTCCTGGTTATAATATTTAATGCGGTGCTGAAGTTAGTTGAAACTGTCAACTCAAATTTCATTCTAGAAGGTTTAATATTTACCACATTTGCTGACGACACAGCTGCCCTGTCCAGAGACATATGTGTACATATAATGCCACTGATGCAAAGCAATTGTATTTGCCTGATTTCGGACAGTGGGCAAAGAAATTGAATACTTGTATATGTATCAATCTGAGCAAATGTGCTAGCGTCACTCACACCATGGAATATCCTTAAAAAACAAGGTAAATATTAAGGCCACAATAGTCGCCAACCTGGCGATTTACATAGATTACTAGTATTTGGCATCGCAGCGAAAAGTCATCTTAACAAAAAAAAGACTACTCTTGGCAAAGGTACTCTGCAGGATTTTAAATGTCCCATTGTTCATGCGGACATCAAATATAGTTAAGGACCTAAAAGTTCTCAGAGTAGGGAATGCAATTAGAAATCACCTCAACCGGTTTACTAAGCGCCTTCTAAAGCGACGCATGACGAAACGGCTTCAGAAAAATTCATCTTTGCGACCTCGCCGCCTGGGTAATTTAAAATTTTGCTGCAAAGTCCTGCCAAGAAACAAATAAACAAAGCTAAACAAATTAATAAATAATAGAACTCAAATTTCGAATACCATAAAAACTTGCTATTCTATATCTATATTGATAAAATTAATTTATATACAAGTATAAAGATGTGAGACCCTTTCTAACGATATTAAATATGTCATTGAATATTATGCCGTCGACCATTTACTTAATCCCCGTTCATTTCATTCTAGTAAATCATTTTGAATTTAATATCTCCAAATGCAAGCCAAGAATTTCGTTATTAAAAAAAACTTGCTAAAGTGGAAATACGTTTCTAAAAATGAAAATAAACAAATCGTGACTGATCTATTTTTGTATGCTTGCATTCAAATTTTGAGTATCTCATCTTAAAATATCAAAATGCTGAAGAACAAAAAAAAGTCAGGATTTTTAATCTAAAGACAAAGTGCTTTGCATGTTTTAAAAATAGCTGCAAGCCATGACAAATACTCATACCTCAGATTAATTTCAAAGAAAATTTTGACAACACTCTCGAGGGGAAATCCTTAATGACAGACGAATATGAATACATTTTGGCAGCCCATGTTTTATTGGCTGTGTGGGCGTCGTGTTGCTGTATGAAGTGCAACAGGTGCGCTGCTTAAGTGGTCTTAGGAAAACAATCTTCGCCCCACAGCGCCATTGAACGAAATTTAGTAAAGAAAAGCGTTTTGTACTTCTTTTCATTGTATTTTGTTTTTCCGAATGTAAACACTTTTACAAAATAAAAAATTGCTGCAAGGTAATCAAAAATGCTTCTGTACTTACGGACAAATGGACAGAATTGGAGAAATCGACTTTTGTCGCAAAATATATTTTTTGCTTTTCACCAACTTTGCTTTAAAGTAGAACAAGAAAATATAACAAAACAATAAAATAAATCAATCATATTTCAAAACAAGTTCGATTCGTATATTTTTTTTCATCACACCTAAGAACGGCTGCGATTTATGTAATTTGAAACTAAACTTGTAGCAGTGTGACAATTCAAGAAACCTGTTACCGAAATAAAAGGTTTTATTGATCCTGGTTAAACGAATGGCAACTATTGCTTGGGAGCATGCTGCAACATGAGACAAAAATCAATTTTTGAATTATGTGTTTGTCCCAGTAAGTTATTGCAAATTGCAAATAAATATTCTTTAAAAACTCAACATTCAAGGAGAGCAAATTCTAGTTTATGAAGGCATTTTAATATTGCTTTCCAATTTTAGACATAACTACGTACCTTGGCTGTAAGTATGCAAATATAGTTTTGTCTAGCGGTCAATTCTGAATTTGATGATTTCAACTGAAGCTAATAATTACTTCACATAGAACTATCCGAGTATGTGTTTATGTAGGCATTCAACTGCATTTCTGCTATTCATATGCAGACACATTTCAGATCAACAATTGCAAAACATTTCACCAAAATTTCTAATTAATTTGCATTCGATTCAATCTAAAAGGCACTGACACACATTCATTTGCAGACATTTCTTTGGAATGCATATTCGGTTTCAATTCTAATTAGCACAAAATGTTCATTTGAAAATGGAGAACTGTGTTAATATGTAATTGCATGCTACATTCTATGCTTCAAGGTAGCATCGGCCAATAACTTGAAGTTTTGGCAATCGTATTATATAATCGTATTATAATGGGTGGTCAAATAAAATGATAAGAAAAGATGAAACTTGGTGAAATAAAATTAAAATAAATATTAATGAAAAGGAGTATGTTTTGTGTTAAGTTTAATACAAAAGGTGGCATGAGATACCCGGGAATAGCGTAGCTTTTTAAGCAATTTAACCTTTGTTTTATTTTTAAAACAAGAAAAGTTGTATTTAGGTCCTGTACCGAAGATACAAGAGCCTATTGGATTTGTGCAAATGTATGAAACAGGTAGAAATAATGGTCGGAGACCCCCAAAGTTACCTCCATAATGGTCAGGAGTGATAGAGGAGTCTATATAGCCATGTCCGTCCGTATGAACGAAAGGATCTAGGAAACAGTAATAGATACAGACTTCGTTGTTTTTGCATTCGACTAGGACTTCTCCGGAATTTTACGAGTTTATTTTAAAATTTTGCCCCTCCTCCTCCTTCGCCAGAAAACTCCCCTCAAGGGTAAAAATTTCTTCGACACTGTATAGAGATAACGTCTCTCTAAGCCAAAATCCCAAAACTTCATAAAAACTTGATAATAAATGATGAAATGATTTCATAAGCCTTTGTATGCATAAAAAAGTGTTTTATAATATTTTCAACAAGTGTAGAGATGTCATCTTAAATCTGCATAGGAATATGCTGAAGTAAAATTAATTAGATGTAAATAAAATCCTGATATTTCTATACCTTGCACAAACATATTTGTAAATAGGGCGTATTTGGTTTATTAAAAAGGCAAAATAAATCATAGCAAAGAAGCAACAGGGTATCTAGCCATATCTATCTGTCTAATACTTCATCAGTCTTAGAGGTTGGTTTTCATAGACTATATATAGACAAAATTCGAGTAGCAGACCCGTTACCGCCTTTCTGAGGGTTTGTTTGAAAAACTATTTCTTGGCTTACTTTAATTTGAAACTACAGATTTATTGTATTTTGCACTAATCTCAATGAAATATCTTAAGGTCAATAGGATACAGAATCTCATTTACAGCAATCTTTCTGGTTTGAAGTTTTTTCTTTGCAATTTTGTTCACAAAAAATGTGTGTTTCTAACTGGACAAAGTCGTCTCATTATTCCGGCTACTAGCTGTCATCCCCAAAACGTTAAATTATTCGTCGTACAGCAAGTCCAAATTCAGTTCTATTGTGTGGCATCATATTTATGGAATCATATATAATTCAAGTTAAAATCTTCAGTTGTAGATTAAAAAATCAACCACAGCGACCTCTTTGACCGTCCTTTCTTCGAAATGTAACGCCTCGAAGATGTTTTTAGGCTCTATTTCGCACCTCAAAATTGCTTTTTGGGTGTGAAACAATCTTTTTCAAATATTTGCTTATTTTGAGTGCTCAACATGCGACCATTTAGCTAACACGCGGAATGAGTCTTATCGCTAGAGAATATATTATGCCGAAGCGTCCTTTTAAACAGTTTTAAAGCTTTGGTTTGTGGTTATCTGATCTATTATCCAAAATGTAAGACAATAAATAACAAAATGATACTTAAAATGCCGAATAATTTTTGTATATTTGTATTAAAATATAAGCATTATTTAATTTTGTCATCATAAAATGTGGATATTCATTTCTTTTTCTCATATTTTATCTCTGTAACTGATTATTTTAACGACTCTGATGTATTCTCTACCCCAATAACCTCTGGAGCTTCAAATGGCCTTGACTTCCATTAAAAAAAATATATCTGGTAAAAATGTTGATTATTGAAAAAAGCTTCGCTAAATTATCAACATTTGAGATTTTATTTTTACATACATAAAACATCAATTATTATTACGACCCACTTTTCCAATGGATTATATTTTATTTGTACCTCAATAAGATGCAAAGATATGTCGAATTTCGTATAACTATTTATGGAGGGTTCTCCCGGCTTCGTACCAAAAAACAAGTAAGAAAATCACAGTCGGGCGTAACCGACTGTAAGAGGCCCTGTACCAGTGCAGGTCGCCTAACAAACACATTAAATGTTCCCAAGCTTATGACCAAACACATGACCACTTCTCACTGCACGACTAAGTGCCTTTTAAACCATTTTTTTATGTATGAAACGAAAAGGGGGGTCGCTCAAATTCAATTGCTTATAAAATCGTCATTTATTATCCGATTTTGATGAACTTTTCGGATTTTTGCTAAGAAGGACGATATCTCTATACTGGCATACTTACTTTTTTTTTGTGCCGAAGAAATTTTTACCCTTGGGGGTGATTTTATGGGGAAGGGGGGGGGGAGGGGCAAGTTTTTAAAATAAACTTGTAAAATTCCGGAGCAGTCCTAGTCGAATGCAAAAAACACGAAGTCTCTATCTATTACCGTTTCCGAGATCCTTTCGTTCATACGGACGGACAGACGGACGGACGGACAGACGGACAGACGGACATGTCTATATCGACTCCTCTATCGCTCCTGACCATAATGGGGGTAACTTTGGGGGGTCTCCGATTATTATTTCTACCTGTTACATACATTTGCACAAAACCAATAGGCTCTTGTACCTTCGGTACAGGGCCTAATTAGTAGGGTTACTGCTCTCGATGCCATTAACATGTATCATAAATTTCATTTTCTTTGTACCTCAAATGGATACAAAGTTATGACGAATTTTGTATATCGTTTATATAGTGGCTGGGCATCGCCATCGCCAATTTTGAGCAAACTTAATAGTAATACTTTCCCCGATCTCATTGACATGTGTACCATTGCATCTTTATACCTTAAATGAGTGCAAAGATATGATAAATATTGTTTAGCGCTTATATGGTGGGCACTTGAGATACAGAAATGATGGTAATACTTCCCCTATCTCATTAAAATGCATACCAAATCGCAACATCCCATCTATATATTTCTATATTTCATGTAATTTATTATATGTATAGATGAGTAAGCAAAAACAACATTTACCGTTGACCTTAAACAACCCAATCTCTCCTCATGAAATATTGGTTTGAAGTTGTCTCACAACAAATCAAGTTTGACTATAAACTCAATGAGTAAAAATTCGCATTGTATAAAATACTCGTCCTACATACTACATAAAATACTTGGCCTACATAGCTTAACGGACTAGTATGCCTGCTAATTAATACTTCTTAATGCGTTGCCAAAAGAAATTTTAAAGAGTATTTGGGGTTTACTCTATTTTTGATTGTGAGCCAGGCACTTCTGCAAGGTTGATAGTGACTACAAATTTCTTAATGGTCTGCCAATTTATTTCCAAAATATTCCGATCTCAAAGAAATTTGTAACACGGAGTGAAAGAAGTACATAAGTTTGTTTTTTTTCCATTTGCCGGTTTGTCTTGAGCTTTCTTCTTTCGCTATAACCTTCCATTAAAAGTAACCACAAAAGATACTTACAGCATCAATGCCTCACAATGGTTAGACCCATAATAACATATGGTGCCATTGTCTGGGCGAACAGAACCAAATTAGCAACAGCTAGGAATCAACTGAACAAAGTTCAGAGGTTAGCTTGCATATCCATAACAGGAGCAATGAGAACCTGTCCTAGTGCGGCACTAGACGTAATTTTAGGTCTGATGCCGCTGCATCTTCATATCCAACAACAGGCTAATAGAGCCATTACCAGGGTAGGAAGAACAAACACTAGAAGAAACACCTGTACTGGGAATCAAACTAGTGTTAATATGGAAGACGCCCCCCCATTCCTGCAATACCCTAGCGACAGCCTAGGCATAATGAACAACTTCACAAGGAGATTTAAAGTAGGACTCAGCAATAAAGAAGAATGGGGAAATATAACGCTGAACTACAGAATCAAACCAGGAACAATTAGCTGGTATACAGATGGTTCCCTAACAGACGAAGGAAGTGGCGTAGGAGTCTTTGGACCTCGCACTAAATACTTCGAATCACTAGGGAAGTTCACTAGCATCTTTCAGGCTGAAATATATGCAATTGAAAGATGCGCTCAATTTAATTTGAACAGAAGGTACAAAAACCAAAACATCGCTATCTTTTCTGATAGCCAGGCGGCTATCAAAGCAGTAAGTTCGCCAGTTATTAAATCCAAACTGGTCTTGGAATGTGTAGGTAAATTAAATAACCTGGGAAGATTCAACAAGATCACTCTATACTGGGTACCCGGACATGCGGGCATACCAGGAAACGAGCAAGCAGATGACTTGGCTAGAAGAGGGGCAGCGTCCCCCTTCATAGGCCCAGAACCCTTCTGCGGGCTCGGACCAGGAACAATGAGGATCCTGGCAAAAGAGGAAGAAAAGAAAGCAAGAGACTTTTTCTGGGATAAGTGTGAAGGATTAAGACAGAGCAAAAATCTGTTAGGACCTTACAACAACAAAAGATCGGAAATTTGCAACGGTCTTAAAAGAAATGACTTAAGAATGGTTTCAGGCTTCCTGACTGGACACTGTAAACTTAGGAGACACCTATGCAAAATCGGAGTCGAAAGTGACAGCACTTGTAGATTCTGTCTGGAGGACGACGAAACTCCGGAGCATATTTTGGGAGACTGTCCAGCTCTGACCCAAACCAGACACATGTATCTTGGGAATTACCAAATGACCGGAGGGGCGTTGCATTCACTCAATCCTAAAAACCTATTGGCCTTTTTCAGGGCAGTAGGGCTGGATGAGTTGCTGTAAGTCAACAACTGTAAGGGCACAATAGGCCTGTAAAGGTCGCAGTGCGTACTACCCACTAATAATAATAATCAATGCCTTATGTCGTTTAAGAAATAAAAAAAATATCGATACTTTGCGAAATTCGCAAATATTAATATCAAGTATCAACTTATCTCTAGATCGACAGATCTAAGATGTGTTGATACTGAAATAAATATTTTAATAGCTAAACACCAAGTAACCAAAGCCTACCAGCAACTCACTAAACTTCTGTTATGTAAATGTCATTTAGATGTTATTTAGATGTCATCTCATCAGGAAGTGTTTCACTACACATAAACAGACACTGACAAATCTTTATGGTTTTCCATAAAGTGGTTTAATCTTAGTCGGTTACTTCTGGTTATAAATAGTCCACATACACGCTATCAAACGAATACACAGTGGGCCAGGATCGTCCAAAATTAATAAATCTTCAAAAACAGACATCTATGGCTACAAAGTCGTATATCTACTGTTGTTGGGGTGGCTGATTACGAATCCTGTGTTTTTTTAAATTAAAAAGGACGGATCCATATTGCAGAGGTAAAAGTCAAAATTCAATCGGATCAGCTTGAAACTTGTTATTCGGGGGTTTTTGGGGTCGCTGATTGTTAAAAAAAAAAAAACGTTTAATTTAGCACACGAATGTGCCATGAGAAGGCTCTTAATCCGATTTATCATATTTTTTTATTGTAATTCAATTCAATATATAAACGGTAAGTTTTAGTGAATATTTAGTCACTCGTTTTCGTTTATTCAGTTTGTAGATGATCAACATCTTCTGCATTTTCATCTTCATCATCGTATTCGAGTTCAGGGGTTCCAAAACGTTTGTCTTGCTACGTTTGGCATTATGAGTCGTTTTGCTTTGCGTTCTCGAGATCTAGAGCTTATGCTAGAAGCAATTGGATCTGGAGAATCTATAAATCTATAAAAAAAGTCTAATAAATTTGCTGCTCTACTAGATTTTCTGCTAGTATTAAATCTATAATTTTTGAAGTCTTTGTTTCGAGATTCAGATCCCTCTACTCCTTGCATTTCCGCTGGTAAAGTACTGTTTGGCATAACTTGTGCAGAATGCACTAGTATTATGTGACCTCGATTGCGCTATAAAGCCATTAATTAGTCATTTTGAGTATTGCGTAATATATTTTGTTTATTAAAAATAATATCTCTTTTTATAAATAATTGCTTTGTTCGCTTAATCGCTGTCAGCTCAGCCTGAGCGAGTACCGTACTCGATGCAACACTCGAATTAAAGCCACTTCAGATTGTCTCAATTTTAAATGTGATACGACGAGGCAAATAAATAATTTATGCCGTCTGGAGAAATGTGATGCGCAACAATTAAAAAGTCTGAGATACGATATACGCAATCGTATCTATCAACAGGCAACAAAATCCTTAATGGTGGATATAAATGACCAAATGGGACGGCATCACCCAATGAAGCAAAGTGCTGTCTGGCCAATAATCTGTTGGACACAGAACGATTCAACTGCAAGAATAAATGCTATTTTCCATCAGCAAAAATGTGCTTGGGTAGAGAGTGCTTAAGCCAGAGCAATTATGCAAGTAAATTAGCCACGGGTACCGTCAGAATCTTCTTCGGACCACTCAGTCCGTAATATGAAGCTGAGTGAACGATGAACGATTTTCTCGAATAAAACTGGTATTCGGTGCACGTTTTATTTGAAATGGATGCGCGTGTGAAATATTTCAAAGTGATATATTCAACGAAATTAAGCGTGGGCTCGATACTACTTGTGAGACGATGCAATTAACGCAAAAGAAATAAAAACATTGTCCTAATGATACTTCGAGATATTTTCGAGAGTAGCTACTTAATAGGACTTTGTATAAACGAAATGGATTTATTTTTTATATCGTTTTATTTTTATTAGCTTTTATATTATTCTTTGTATTCAGATTATTTTGTCTGTGTGCAGTAATGAGTTTGAAGTGACCAGACGTTCTTAATGACGTGGTTAAGTGATATGAATCGGCCTTGTTTCAGGTAAATACACTCCTCCCCACTTTCGCACACAGCTTTCAAAGCAAAGTTCGTTAAATTGTTTTAACTTGACCAAAAGGAAGGAATAATCTCATAGCTTTAAGTGTTTAAAAATTTATTAACTAAAAATAGACTAAATACGGGATTCTTATTTTTTAGAGAATTCTGTATGCTTTAATATTTTTATTATTTATATATTTAATATTTAAATTTAAGGCAATTGGAGTATTTTCGAATTTTAAAAATTGTGTAATAGTTTGTTGAGCAACAACTTGGCGTTATCAACCTACGAGGTAATATGATGTATTGGATAAGTTCGAGTACTTGACGCGTCACATATAAACTCTTTCGATGATATTCAAATCCGGCGGTCATTGCGTGATAAACTTAAAAAATTCCTAGGAAGTAAAATTGAATAACTCCTTTTTGACTGAACGTTCAATAAGTATGAAAGGAGATAATCCCAGAACCGCCTTAAGTATACAAGTCTAGCTAGCCACGCCCGTTTGTCCATCTTTCTGTCTAAAGCACTTCTTATAAATGTACTCAGCTGATCATTGGTAGCTAGAATAATATGGATACAATAAAATAAATGATCGAAATTGATATTCCACGCCCATTTAATGGCGTAGTTCCCACACAATCAACCAGTCCACTTTTGTATTTTTGTATGAAAAAAGTTTTTATTGAAGTTACTATCAACAAAAGGTACAAAGATCATATTTTTAGGGGTAACCATAAAACCAACCCAGCTCTTACTTTTGGATTTTTCAAACATTGTCAACTTGAAACTTTTTATCTTGACTTTTTATGAACAGACGGTTGACTTAAATGTTTAGGGATATTCTCTAAACTATTCTTATGACTGCTAAGTACTTAATTTGAACAATCTTTTAGGGTATTAAAGCTTCAAACACACTCTCCCGACTGCTCCGGGAAACCTCTCCGTCTTCTCAAGATATATGTGGGCAATGGAAACACATCACCCGCTCCATGGATAGGGCTGCCAAGGATGTCATTGGTTATACAAACCTTGTGACTAGGTCTTGGTATGGCGAGGAGTATCACAATGCTACTTGGGAGAAGAACGCTTCCTATCAGCGAACTCTGCAGTTGGGAGGAATCGAGAGAAATAGAGAGAGGAGAAACGCCTTTTCAGACGCAGACGAAAAAGGAGCAAGAAAGGCGGGAGTTTGAGGATGTTACGTGACAGAAATAAAGCTCGAAAATTTTATCAAAAGGTCAAGCGTCTGACTAAAGGTTTTAAACCCGGAGTAACTTTCTGTAAGGATGAAAATGGAAATCTGGTTCAGATGAACAGGAATCACTGAGATTATGGAGTAGTCATAGGAGTCCGATAGAGAAATGACACCGGAACCACCAGTTAATGATGGCACTGTTGTAGAGCCATCGAACTATAACGAGGTCAATTCAGTTATTTAAAATCTGAAAAATAACGGCCGGCTCTGATGGGCTGCCAGCTGAGGTATTTAAGACCGGCGGCGAAGAGTTGGTTAGGAGTATGCAGCAGCTTTTATGCAAGATATGGTCCGATGAACGCATACCCAATAACTGGAATCTCTGTGCTCTTTGTCTTACATTATATGGCGTAGAGGCATAGATCGTGATTGATCGAGCTGTACGAGCTATTCGATGAGGTTGGCATAGTCCAGCGCATATAATTCCAGTCTTATATAAATTGTTAAATATAGACTTTACTTAGCTTGACAAAGCGATAACTTTGTTGTAAAAGAATATTCCGATGTGGAGTCAACTGCAGTATATAATTTTTTTAGTATGTGTATTATGGTTGTAAAGGTTTACATTACATTGAAGGACTAGGAGGCACATATAAACAAAGACAGACAGGCCTGACTATATTTTTAACGGGGTTCTTTAATCATCAGATGGTCACAAATAGAGTATAACAAGTGAGCAAAAAGAGAAAATTTCTAACCACTTAATTGAATTTTAAATTAAAGTTTTTCCTAGTATCTTCATTAATGATAAATATTCAATACCAATTTAAAAGTTTGAACAGTTTTAGTTTTGGGTACATTTTGGCTTATCATCAATGTTTCACATATATAAATAATAAGCAATCGCAACTTTCATCGCTCGGAAAGCTACTGTTCAAATATAGTTCAAGTGCCTACAGCCTCAGCCATCTTATGGTCTTTCATTCTCCGACCATCCCATACTGTTCCATTGATTTTACACACGCTTTCTGGGGTGATGACTTATTTTGGGCGCTCTGAACGCTCGATGACGCTTTACTGGTGTAACCTAAAAAGAGATTACTTCTTAATGATAAAAAGTAATGATGCAAATTCCCCATAGTATTTTATAGTCTTTCCTTGGCGTCGATGATAAGTTTTTTATGCAAGAAATAATGTTAAATCAGCATACGAAATTAACTTTTTCCATTTGACTGACCTATCAAACCATCCTTTTAGATTAAAATTTATTAAAAGTAAAAATTTATGAAAATAAATAAATAAATATAGTTAGCTAAGCTAAACATCTTAATATGAACCTAAAGATATAATTCAATTATAAAGAAGTACTTAATATTGACGTAAATATTGATTTACATGGAATGATATTTATCACCCACTGCCATCAAAAAGTTATCCTATTCGCACTGTATTATACAAAAGGGTACACAAACTTTATCTAAAGAAACAAATTGGGACCTAAACATATTGATATTCCGTATTTATACTTGTCACATTTTTTTATACCTAATCAGAACTAGGTTGACTTAGCGCTATTGGAACTTTCGCCAATTGGTGCTTGCATTTTTCTCAATGGGAACTTGATTTGCCCAATATTTCTTCTCTCACCGATACGATTGTGAAATGTGTGATTCCATTCCTTCTTCGATTCAATTACTAAAACGCAATAAATTGTAAAATTTCTGCAAAAAAGAAACAGCTTCCTGCCATTCACATTGGTCTATTTATATAGTTTTGTACGAACAATGTGTATTGTGGTTGGTGCACACCAAGGACCATGCCCACGCCCCCGTCGACACTTGAAAAGCAATTTAGTTTAGTGCATTATGCCGCTGTCGCTTACTCGCCTCGGTGCTTTTTCGCCCGCTCGATTATTGTAAAATATTTGACATCATTCGCTATGGTTTGCATCCGGCATGGAGCGATAACTTACCTGTAAATAAAGAAGAAGGAGGCAAGAAAAGATATAAATAGAGTAAAAAAGTGAGACGATTAATTTGCTTATAAATAATAAGTGGCAGGAAAAGCGTCCGAAGTACAAAGAGTTACCTTCGCCTTCGCACAGAACAGATTGCGCGGAAACAGATGAGCGTAAAATCCAAGCAAAGGAAGCGAATACAAAAATTTTACAATTGAAAAAAAAAAAAAGCAGATGCTAACCACGAAGCTTGAGTACACTTCTGAGGAACAATATTTATCAAATAGTTGTGATTCAAGAGAAGATGTGGGTTCGAAAATAGTTGAAGTTTGCGTTTCTTAATAGTTGAATAGTTCTATTACTAGCCTTCAGATTTGTTGAAGCTTAAATACTTTAGAAGCTTGTAACGAAAGCAGACCAAATTGGGAACTTAATAAATTTTTGACTTTATAGGATGTACGATGGTTCTTTTAAAGCATGAAAAAATTGCACTATTTGCTGCATTTCCAGTTGATGCTCGGCCATTTGAAAACTAAACTTTTTTATTTATGTCACGAATAAATTGTTAAGTGAAGTCTACTCTGGAATTTGTTTATTGGACTGGTTGATTTTCTCCATTTATGTGTAGCCAAAAAAGCTTCGAGAAAACTACTTACGATCTTTGATATAATTGCTGAGATATGACGAACTTTTATATTAGGGGAACGGATAAGGATATGTGTGAATGTAGGGTAGCGTCCCGTTTTTAATTTAGAGAGAAACTATTCTCTAATTTTAATCTTAACTTACAATGCTGTGAGATGTTCATGGAAATCGGTCCACAGACACACAATGTCAATTATATATTTCTACGATTTGTACTGAACAGGTAGTAGTAATAGCATAAAATAGAAGTCGTTGATTTGTTTCACAGCGCTTTGTAAATTACAATGACTGAGCAAAACAGAAAACTGCGATTGGCATGGTCATCCCCGTCGAGCTGTGAAATCGCATTTGATATGAAATCGATTTTAGTTTTGCAATCATATCGCAGACTGCCTTTGAAGTCGCATTTAACTGAAACATTTTTCCAAAGAAATGCTTTATATTTGCTTTTAGATGTTAATGCATTAAAGCAGTGACGGACATTTTTGCAATTCGCTCTCGCGCCTGTATTCCAAATGAGGGCGCGACGTCAGCGCTTCTTCGTATAGTTTTTACTTTGCTGCCATTTCTGCAAAGCAAATCAAATTATCAAACCAACTTCTTCCAACTGAACTTCTTTTTCTTTATGTGCTAGTATGCCTCGCCTCTTCTTTAAATGCATGGCAAAGCAGAAAAAGCATTTATATTTTACAAATTAAACTATTTATTTTTAAATAGAAAAACATCTTAGATGGACATGGACACAGAGTGTGAATAGTATAAATGTGGCATCGCACTCCCCACAAAGTATATATATATGAGCTACTGAACATAGTTATTCGACTTATATATTTTTTAATTTTTTTTTTATTTGGATTTGTTCATGAATATATTTAATTAAAAAGGAACACTGTCTTCAGGTATCAGGTTTAATTTGTTTTGTACTTTGAACAAAATTTGTTGATTTTTAACCGAATTTAAAATTAGTTAAAATTTTACATCAAAATTAAATGTAACCTTGCAATGCCTTTTCCAACTTAAACGTTCTCTTTCTCATGGAGTCTACCAAGTTTGCCAACAGGTTGTTGTCATATTGCCATTTTACTGTTTTAGCTCTCCGACGCTATCAAATTGTTTTCGACTTAGACACGCCTGGCCCAAACATTTTCTATTATATGTAGGTCTGGTGAGCATGCTTAACAATCCAACCAAAAATCCAAATTCTTAATAAATAAAGCAATCTGGACTGCAGCATCTAAAAAACAAAACAAAAACACAAAAAGCGAAACCCAAACAGTACCAACTACATAAGAGGAGTTGCCCTACTAAAACAAACTTGAAATAGCTAACATTTTAAACAAATAGTCGTCCAAGCTAGCCTCCGAAGCAAACTTTTTGAAACCATTAACTAACAGTGTCGCCCACAATATCAAATAATGCATCTTCTGCAGCAATGCACATAGAAACCAATATAACTGTAACCGAACTGAACTTCGCCCTACAACAACTTCCGGCACAAGTAACACATTGACTTCTCGAAGTCTAAAACAACATCCTTGACAGGTTCATCCCTCAGCGATTCCAAACCAGCCTTGTCATACGCATCCCCAAGTCCAATGCAGGCATAACTTCCTTCAAATTCTTACAGAGCCATCTTCCATAAACACTGTTAGAGAAAATCATCTGCTCGATAGGCGTCAAATGGGCTTACGGAAAGGAAAGTCAGTCCCTTATGCCCTATCAGTGCTAAATCATCAGACGACTTCAGCTCTTAAAACTAATAATCATATCTTTATTATCTCAATGGACTTTGCAAAAGCATTTGACAGGGTTGGCATCCACGCCATAACCGACGAACTAAACAATAAAAAATAAGACCCAATATTCTGAAATATATAATCAATTTTCTCACCAACAGAACATAATCGTACAAGTTTTCGACTCTATTTTCTCCCCAATAGCCTACAATAATCTAAACATAACCATAGATCACAAAGAATCATTTAATTTGAAAACTTTCGCCGATTAGTTCACAATTATTAAACAGTTAAACAAAAAAATATTCAGCCCTGACATTAATAATCTCCATGAGCCTCCATATTTGACGGAAAAATTACTACTCTTTCCAATTACAATCTGTTCAATACAGGTTAAAAAGCGTAACTTCACTTAACGTCCTTGGACTTACAATAGACAGCAGATGCAAATGGAACCAAAATATAGATAATCTTTCCCTACAACTATCAAAAGGATTCAACGTAAAAAAATGTCTAAGTAGTCACAAATACAATTGCTGCACTGTTAATGATAATAATTCATCTCTATGGAAGAGCTCCAAAACAAATAAAAAGCACTCTACCACTCAGCAGTAAGATTAGCTTTCGGCACCACACGCTCAACTCCAATTAATAACCTTCTATCATGCTAATCGAGGTCAGAAAAACATTTGCCACACTCAGAAACTTCTACATAGTTCTACACTTGAAACATTCGCCGTTATTACAACCCTCAACACCAAAAAACATTCATCTGCCTTGTGCACCTTCATGCCCAACCACGTCATAAGGCTCTAAATTCCTCGAGCTACAAAATTCCTTTAAAATCAATATCAGCTGCATCATACAGCGTCATCTTCTCAAACGCAGTATCATCCACCGAACTTTTGCCAAACTACTCCTCTATCATCACTGCAGAAAGTGCAGCCATCCTCACTGCCTGCAAATACGCAACCTGGAAACTTCGAAATATGTTCAGCCTCCCTTTCCGCACTAAAAGCAATAGCCATCCCAAGGCATTTACTCAAAATCAATCTATACATACGAGTATAATTAAATCGTTGACAAATTTTTATTTGCATGTTTGTGCGCGCACCACGACTAAACCGTTAAATCAATTGGTTTGAATTTTGGTATAGAAATAGGCAGAAGATTCAAAAAGAACGTAGGGTACTTCTTTTTAAAATCGGAGGGGGCGATGCCCCACCACCCATATAACACTCATATACCAGGAGAAGAACACATCATGAGTTTGGTTTAGGTCGAAGGGGGCTGTGTGCCATTCCCATAAAAGCGATAAATGATATACGTTATATTGTTGCATCCATTTGAGGTACAGGGATGATATTTGGAATACATGTTGATGAGATCAGAAGAAATAAAATGTATTGGTAAAGTGGGAATGGTTTGGCTAACTATAGATAAGGAACATATGTAGATACTAAGAAACAACATTCATTTTGACAATAGTTTTATGGGGCGCAGCGAAGAGTGTCGTGTCAGCTAGTAAGAAATATCATGCAATATAAAACAACAAAATTCTTCTCATATTAGTACTCGGTCATTGCATTATTTCTGGCAATGAAAAAGAAGACCAAGCAGCTAAATAATCCCTAATGTTCCCCCTCACTTTAGAAAGCAACTTTTAATACTTCCGACTGGACCTATTGTTTTTCAAAATATTCTCCATTAAAATTTATGTACGTTTGCATTTGCTCAAATTATAAACCAGGGCTGTACGGCGGATGACCCATCAATTCCATATTCTGTGTGCTCAAAAACTCTTGTATAAGCAGATGTGTGAGTGCTTGCATTGTCATGGTGGAGGGTGATTCGTCTTTGGCGGTTGGTTTTGCGAATTTCTCCGAAGACTTCAGGGACACAAATGGTCGTGTATCATTTAGAATTGACCGTCCTACGTTGCTCAAGTAGAACAGTGGCCACAAGACCCATTCGGCCGAATAAACAGGTGACCATTTACTTGGCAGTGCATTGTGCGCGAACAGCTTTGTTGAACTTTGCTCGTCTTGTTT
Source organism: Leucophenga maculata (assembly GCA_035044805.1). Classification (NCBI taxonomy): domain Eukaryota; kingdom Metazoa; phylum Arthropoda; class Insecta; order Diptera; family Drosophilidae; genus Leucophenga; species Leucophenga maculata. Next base: position 20,493 of record JAWNNP010000059.1, on the reverse strand, counting down.
TGTTTCCGTCATTTGTGACGATCTCAGCATTTCTTTGCACTAATCCCCACGAGCCTTTTTTTTAACGATTGTCAAATTATACGGAATTCAACGCGAGCAAACCTTTTTTATGGGAAGGTGTTCATGAAAATCTTGTATACGCTGGTGGAACTAATGTTAAGGGATGCCTCAATCTCACGGTATGTAACATGACGATCTCGCATTATTAGTTCAAGCACAGCATCGATGTTTTGTGGAACAACAACCGATTTTGGGCGACATTCGCGGAATTCGTCGCTGAGGGAGCTACGACCACGATTGAATTCATCATTCCAGCGATATAAAGTGGTCTTAACCACTACAGTGTATTAAAAACGAAAAATTTCTCCACATTGCGCTCCACTTTCATGTGAGAGGTTTGAAATTTTTAAATTTTGTAATAACCGCGTAATAGAATGCAACGTTGTGTAAAAATTTCAATTGGTGAAGAACTTTCGGAGATTAAAAATTTTGAATGAACGAATTCGCATATTTTTATTAATATAGATTAAAGTCGTTGTAAAGGCTATTTAAGGTAAGATATTCTCTTATTTAAAAAACATTTTAATGTATCGAATATCATAGATAATAGTTGAGGATAATTGAAACCAAATGCGTGCAATTTGGAATGAGAATCTCAAAACACCACATATTATCTATCAGATTATGTGTAAATTGATTACTGTTCTTATCTTACCAGAAATTCTCTCAGAAACTGCAACTCAAATATATTTCGTTTTTGAATTATTGTAAGGATAGAAAAAGGATTCCAAGGGTTTTTTTATTTATATCAGATTTAGTATTCCACAGACTTTTTTTTAGAACTCATTATATCCCCATATCATACTGTAATAGCCCATTTTAGAAGAGTGTGGACTTATTTCACATAGTGTAGTCGTTTGCCACAATTCGAGCTCAATAAAGTATTGTAAGAACCGAGACTTTTAAACTTCTTACACTGACGCGGTCAGGAAGTGTATCTTCCGTCTTGCCGTCCATTTAATTCTGCAAATCATCTTCAACTTTATGTAGTCTCTTCCCTTAAGCGTTACAAACTTTGAGACAAAATCAATATACTGCTTACGAAGTATGAAAACAAATGAGAAAAACATTTGGTCGAGCGAAATTCCCAAAGGATTTAAATTCAATTTAAGTATGGCTGAAAACATTCATCAAGCGCAGCATTTTAAAAAATGGCTTCAGCTGAAAAAGACGCAGCCACATAAATAAAAACGAGCAATGAGAGCCAGCTATGAACAAACCATTCCGCCTTTTTTCCAAACCCCATTAGACCGGCAATCTGATCAAGTTGACAGTTTACTTGGCCTAAGCAAACAAGACTCACTTGTTCTGTTTTTGTTTTAAGCTAAAAAATGGGAAAATATTTACATACTCTGTACATAATTTGTAATTTTCGGATTAATATAGAGTTTGGAAACTTAATTTGAGTTCGTAAATCTGCAGACATGTTCCCTTGCTCTCCATGATGCTTTATTAATTGCAGGCAGATTTAAATCGCGGCCAGAATTCTTAATGCGACAATAACCGACAAGATTTCCCTTAATGTGGAGAAAATGCGAAGACATTTGTTTCTGAAATGTGAACAGGGGCATTTATTTGAGTTTAGGCTTGCCGTGACTAATGAGCGAAAATTATTAACATGCGAAATTACCTACCTCTAGAAAAATTACAAAAAATAAATTACAAACATTTTCGAAGAGAAAATATAGAAAAAAATGGCGTAAATATTCTTGACACATGAGAAAAGTGTTTACTTGTCGGTCTAACAAAATATAATAAATATAAATTTGAGTTGAATTTAAACAAAGAAGAATTAATTTGTATTAATCTGAAGCCAGCAAAACGTATAGCTCCAACCGTCTGTCCGCCGTTCGGTTGTTTGAACGAATGAGATCTAAGATACTAAAAAGAATGGGCAATATTATATTTTTCAAATCAAAAAGTGTCAAAAAGTTCTGGGTGGCACACGTGCAACACTCATTATTTGTCCTTTATATTAAAGTAAAAAAATTTAAGTAAAAATGTCTCAAAATTCTGTTTTGCTGTATTCAGATTCCTCCTCATATTCAGACTGGCACTTCTTGCAAGTGGAATAGTTACTTTGCATGTTGGCACATTTGAAGTGAATAGCCCGTTCACACATCTTGCATTCGACCAAGTTGATTTTGGTTAACTTGCACGGCTTACGCCGAAGCAAATTATGCAAAAGTACTTATCTCTTGTGACGATTGCGGTGATAGTTTTCTCCTGTCTCGTTTTTGGCGTTTTTCTGTCATTTCCGAAATAAAATCTGGCGAAGTTAGCACAGCCCTCTTCATTGGTTTACGGCATTGACTCGACGATGTTAAAGCTAAACTAGTTGTTGCCACGCTAGTTTCTGACGTCACCGTTTCCAGAGCAACCGCATGTGCAGTATTGTCAACTTCAACAATGCGGCGCTGATCGTATTCGTTGGCATTATTGACGAATCTCGCTGAATGTCGAACTCATTTAAATCACTGTCATTGAAAATGTTTGTGTTGAATAGGTGTATGCTGGTGGCGAGTAAGCGGGGTAAGAGTCCGATCTATCACGGTGCTGACAGGGCCAACAACGTGACGAAGTTTCAGAACTTTGCACGCACTAGACAGTGGTTTGCTCTGATGAGTTCCTATTCTCGTTCCAATTCTCTGGAAACTCTATGTTAATTTCCTTTTTTAGCATATTTAATTACAGCATATCAATTTGTACTCTGGCTCCGTTGCAAAGATCTATAAAAAAATGTCAATATGGTTCAAATTACACTTGAATATCCACATTTGGACTACCGCCTCAATTTTTTCGTAGATTTCATTTTACTTTTTGCCGACCGAGCGACTGATATATAAAAAGCTGACAATTTATGAGATAACGTCGAAACTGACGGATGCCAGTAGCAGGGCAGAGCCAGCCGGAGGAAATTGTCCCGTACATATAAGGGTTTTATATTTTTAATTTTATTATACCCTGTTCCCATAGGAAAAAAGGGTATACTAAGTTTGTATAAATGTATGTAACAGGCAAAAGAAGGATTATCAGACCCCAGGAAAAGTATTCTTTCGATCAGCATCAAAAGGCGAGTCGATATAGACTTGTCCGTCTGTTTGGCTTTTCGTTTGAATATCGAGATCTTTCAGACTATAATATATATAGCTTTAAAATTGGAATATTTAGATTCTCCTATTCATACTTCAGATCACTTGTAGTCTGTGAATATGCTTACACAAACGGGGAAGTACAGACCCTCAACGGAGTTATTTATGGTATTTTGTATATTTCTGATACTTAAAACATGGTAACACCTATTAATTATAGGAATTACTCTGTAACAACTCGTTGTGATTTTTTCCATTTTTAAAGGTTCGTGCGAACGCTATTATCAGCCATGCTTCCATTTTCACTTACATTTGCGTTTTGCGGTTTAAATATAAGTTTAATCGGAAATATTGAATTTCCATGTGATTGAAGTTTGAAATTGCAAAACGCAAAAGTAATCGAAAATGGGAGTATGTAGGTAAAAAATGTATAACTTCCAAGCAATGCTCTTATTCACTTGCCTCAAATAATGCAATGGCTACTTCCCTTAGAATAAAAAGTTGCTAAATTACTCCAACTTTGCAAAAAGAAAAGCCCTCTGACTCTCTCCAAAAATATCAGCGTAACAACCTGCTTTGTGGATCAAAATTAATTGGGTTATTTCTTTCGATGTCATTAACATGTATACCAAATTTCATATCTGTACTTCTAGTGGATAAAAAGCTGTGGTAAATTTTATTTATCGCCCCCTTCCGATCTTAACAAAAAGTGGCCAATATCCTTTCCAACATCCCATCTCTTTCTACATCAAAACTCACAGAAATTAGTTAAGCGGTTTAGCTGTGATGTTTAGATTATTCTAACAAATCAAAAACAAATTTACTTGAAACCGATTTACGCTTAAGGGGCAACTTTCGCTGTCGATTGAACAAATCTGTATTTGTTGCCACACGAGAAATTTTAAGTGTATGTTGCATGCAATATTTTTTTATATCCTTATATCTCAGGTCAGCAGCTTCATCAGACCACTCTACAATCGATACAAGAGCATTATCAATAATTGCAGGGCCGTGAATTAACATTTTATGACGGTAGGTAGAACTTGAGCTATATTGAGTGCGAATGTCTTAAGTTTTTCAACACAAAAATATTATATCCTGAACAGAGCGCTTGCAATACTGTCAATGAGGTCTCTATCTAGGTCTGTTATTTGAGCTAGCAAACCAGCATATATGAAAAATACTATGCCACTGCTGCCATCATTCGATGTTCCACTAACACCACTTTTTGGCTTGTCGACTATCAATCCCATTTTCAATAGTAATTTTGATTGATTTTCATTTCCATTGACTTGGCTCTTCCCTAGAGGGATCTAATCTGTCAGACCTCTAAATCTTGTTTGTATGACAAGTGTAAGAAATATTCGAATAATCTTATATATACATAAAAAGGTGACAATCCGAATTCAATTCGATCCTTTTGAACTATGTTTGCAAGCATTTCTAAATATTGTTCCATTTGGTGAGTTTCGTGTTGCATATAGCACTTTGCAGATGAATTTAGGGTCAAGGCGTTATAAATTTTATTATCCACCATAGTAAGTTGCAAAATATGATGAATACATAATAATTTATCACCAACCATAATTGTAGTCGGGCCGAAGAACTGTATTTTATCCTTAAAATATGTACTTAGTTGGGTTGATTCTTTATATAAATTGAAATTGACGACAATATCGAGTGGAAGATTGCGTTTTGCATTATTTTTGAAATAAAGTAAGTGAAACAGATGATGTGACAAAAAAGTGGATGTCTTCTAAGTTATTGTCTTTCACTTTCTTCTTGTATTCTTTGTACACAACACTTCCGTTGAAACTCCACTTTCCTATAAGTTTAAGGTTGTTCGCAGGATTACTAAAAATCTTATTTGGTGTGGTCCAATAAACTTTGATACTTTGAGCGATACATCAGCATATGAATTGCCATCAGTTCTATGTTTGGATAACTTTTCTTTTTGTCTTGCAAAATGTTATCATAGCTGGGAAAAAGAGCAATAGGAAATACCCGGATTAGGATACATTGATGCTTCGTTAAATTCGTTTCCATGACAAGCCATATAACCTCATTAGTACTTGCAGGCGAAATTGATGTGCTATTTGCTTGTTCAGTAGCAAAATGCAAAAGATCCCCAGCAGACACATCAATTTCGGCTATCTCAGCCATTCGTCTTATTTTTGTTTATCTTGTGGATTCAGAAAAACTTATTCTGGGACGACCACGAACTATCACAGCAACCGACAAAAACTGGCAGCTGAAATTTCCACCATTGATTCTGTAAATATTAACGAATATTTAAAAAAATATGATTGTTAGTTTCGATTGACTTCCCAACTAAAAGTCTAAGTGAACTGGGTTGAACCAGTCTGTAAAAGATCGTGACTTAAATCCTTGGGATCTTTGGGAATATTTGACTGCCAAAATGAAAAGAGTATACGCCGATTAATTTATTTCGTTCGGTAACAATCGATAAGACAATTGCAATTAAGACAAGAATTGGTTTCGAGTAATCAAAGTGTCAAGTGTTAGCTGTCCAAGCTAATCTTCAACCCAATTGTAGGAATGTGTCTCAGTGGAAACTTGCTAAAAGCTAAAGGTATGCCATCAAAATTGAAGATATATTAAAAGCTTAGGATGAATGGTGAAAATATATTAGACTACGATGATTTCATAAAAATTGCGTTGGAACAAAGAGTCGTTCGTATATTCGCCTTCATTTCATCCGAACTCCCGCAGCTTCTGGTGCGTCACAATCGAAGTGTGTGGTCTGGCGTTGCCCTGATGGAAAACAATCCTCTCCTATTGGCCAAAGATGACTTCACGTTTTCGTAAGTGACCCACTTTTCATCGCCAGTCACCATTCGCTCCAGAAACGGGTCGATTTTGTTGCAATTCAGCAGCGATTCGCAGATGGAAGTTCGGTCCATGAGCTTTTTGGTGTCAATTCGTGTGACACCCAAATATCGATTTTTTTATGTAGCTAAGCTTCTTCAAATTCCTTTGAACGGTCATATGACTGATATTCAGCTCTTGGGCGATGGTACGGCAGCTACTACGGCGGTCTATCTCGATATGGCGAATTACTTCCTTCGAGATCTCCATGTTCGACGCGCTGTACCTCAAAACTGAATTGTCCAAGCGCAATGCTGTTAAATGAGCTTTGTACTAGAAACTCACACCTTTCAAACATTTTCCAGATTTTTCCGTTCATACGGACGGCAAGACGGACATGACTATATCAACTCTTCTATCACTCCGGACCATAATGGGGTAACTTTGGGGTCTCCGACCAATATTTCTACGTTACATACATTTGCGCAAAACCAATAGGCTCTAGTACCTTAGGTACGGGCCTACAAATTATAATAATAATAATAATAATAATAAGCGATGGGTAGTGCCTTCTAGTAAAATGATTTTACGATTGTAATCACGCCCATTTATCAAAATACAAGTATTAGGCATAGGTCCATACAAGTGAGCAACATTCAACTCAAGGATATATTGACTATGATGACAAAATAAATTTTTAGAACTAAAACTGGAAATTGCTCGATTTTATTATTTCTTTTGCACATCTTCTCTTATATGTGTAGATGTGTCGAATAAATCAATTGATTAATTTTGAACAACATCTCACCGTTCAATAGCCACTATTTTCTGTAGGCCAATCCATGTCAGATACATACAAAGTCAACCTAAAGCGACATTGTAAATAATCGTTCTACATTCTAAATTGGCAATGAACTGACTAAATTTCATTGCTTATTGCAAGTTTCGGTCAATAAGCCGTGCGTGTGTTCCCAGTCATTAAGTTTCACAAATTAAGGTCAAAGAGCGCTAATGCACTTCACAGCAGCGTTGCGGTGCTTTTTCGGAATTTGTGTATAAAATAAGATTTGTACATTTTGTTCTTCACAATTGTTCACATTAATCGTTGTACGAGCATACCGTGCCATGCCACTTATTTCGAACGTCAACGAAAATCTGACATGGATCTTCGCGAGCGCTTTGGTTGCGCTTTGTTCGTATTGGCTTTGGATGCGACGTGGACTATTTAGATTTGCACGAAACTTTCCTGGCGTATGGGGCTTAGCACTGCTGGGAAATGCATTAAAAGTCCGGACCACAGCAGGTAAGCCAACAAAAGTGAAACATATTCAAATAATACAAACGAAATCTTCACTGCAGATATTCTACCTGTGTTGGGAGATTTATTTCAAAAGAGTGGTGCCAACTCTTTTTGCAGTTGGTTTGGATTTTATGTCGGATTAGTTACTGCTGATCCTGAAATTGTTGAAAGTGTCTTAACTTCGCCTGATTTGTTGAATAGGCCGATAGCAATTTTTAGACCCATAAGTGAAATTTTCGGTGACGGACTTCTAACTAGCCAAGGTTGTATGCGTGGTGCACATTACCTCATTTACCAGACCTTTATTGCGAATGTTTCAATATTTTAGCCGACAAGTGGCAATCGCATCGAAAGCTTATAAATCCGGCCTTTCAACATGATGTACTTCTCAACTTTACGCCCGTTTTTCGAGGCTCAATGGAAAATGTTATAAACCGGTTTAATAAGCTGGATCATAGACTTGATCATGAACTTCTTACTGTTTTGCGTGACGTAACAGTTAATATGGGTATCGGTAAGAGTCCATTAACCCATTAGGTAAAAAGTAGAAAACTATTTTTCTAAATCTTTTTCAAGAGACAACAACGGGTAATAAACAGATGACGGATGAAAACGAAGTAAAATTAATGGTTCAACAAAGCTTAAAAAAGTATGGTTATACAAAATTTCAATTCTGCATTTAGTAATTTTTCTTCTTTAAAAGAGTTCTGGAACTTTGCATGGTTGAAATTCTATTATCTCTACTTGGGCTTGGTTTCCTTGTGAGGCTGAATTCGAAATATCGAAAGGCTGTTAGCCATACACAACAATTTGTTCGAGAGGTTTGCATATTTCAAATTACAGAAAACATTTCGGTAATCTTTATATTCCCAAAGCTAATCCACATGAAACTAGCAGAATCTCCGAATCTCCCAAGTGATGCCAAAAATGAGGATGGCTTCAAAAAGAAACCCAAAATATTTATTGATCGAGCAATCGAAATTTATCGAAAGAAACAGTTTACATACGAAGACATTATCGGCGAATCGTCAAATATTATCTTTACTGTAAGTCTGCACAGTAACCAATCACAGCGTAAAAGAAGTTCTGACACTTTTTCTTCGAGTAGTCGTTTGAAACTACTGCAAACAACTTATTTTCAGCACTTGTAATGCTCGCCATGCATCCGGAAGTTCAGGAACTGCTTTTCAACGAGATTTTTTCAGTTTTTCCTGATAAAGAGTTCCAAATGGAATACAAGCATTTAGCTCAACTGCCCTATTTAGATATGATTTTCAACGAGGTGCTGCGCCTGGTGCCACCCATAACAATTTTTGGCCGCGAAGCTGTTTATGACACCAAACTCAACGAGCATCTTACTATACCAAACAAAATGTTGATTTGTATCTCCATATACCATTTGCATCGCAGGACGGACATCTGGGGAGAAAACGCTGATAAATTTGATCCGAAACACTTTCTCCCTGCAAATCGAGATGTAATGCATCCGTATGCGTTCATTCCGTTTTCAAAGGGTCCTCGAAAATGTATAGGTAAGTTGCATGTCCTTCTATCAAAGAACTTCTTCTAAGTTTTTATTTGAAGGTTGGCGACAAGCAAATTTCTACAACAAACTCGTTTTAACGGGCCTAGTGCGGCATTTCAAATTCACCACGGATTTCAAATACGAAGATCTTAAGTTTGCCATAAATATAACAACAAAATATGTAACTGAGCCAAGATTGAAAATCCAAAAGCGCACAATATAAAATTTACTAACACGCAAAAATAACGAAAATGTCAATTAGCAAAAGGATATTAGTTTGAAACGAGATCAGCGGCGAAAGCCTGGCTCAAATTACTATTGGGTACAGTATCGAAATTAAATGTTTGATATATAACAGATTTAAAATACATTGCATTAGGTTGGCAGATTATTGTGTAACTTATTCGATCCCATACTGGGGATTTACCTGCAGCCTTTAATTCAATAAGAGTGATCTTATATTCAAGATATAGTGATGCAGAGGATGGATTGTATGATATTGCGTGGCTAGTGTTAGCTTTATTTTGTCTAAATGTCGAATGAAAATTACTGTCAAGTGCTGAGGATGACCAAGTTTTTCATTTGCTCAGTTTCGGTTGTACCAAAATTGAAGTTTTCCCTTATTTGATATTAAATTTTGATCGCGTTATTTGCTCTCAAGCAACTTTAAAATATTTTCATTTCTTTCTACAATGTAGACCACTAAAAAATTTAAAAAAAAAAACCAAATCTTACATCAATACCAGAACTGCTGGCGTACATTCATGCTTATTTTCCATTATTTTTCTGTCGAGTCGAATCCAACGAAATGGTATGAAATCATTTTGTCTCGGTATATAATTAAAATATTTTCACCAAACAAAATTTCTAAGCATGTGGAAACGTCTTTCCTCGCCATCGTCTGAAAAAGTACAAAGTTGAAAAGCCGCACACAATTTCAAATGCATATCACATATCTGGAATTTTTATTTTTTGCGACGTACGCGTGAGTTCGAGTATGATTTAAGTACAGTCTTGTTTGTCAGACTGACGGCATTAAAAATAATGAGACTGAACCGCCTTCTCTTCACTTTCTATATTTGCCGCACCAAGTTCCATCGCGTGTGGTGAAAAACAGTGGGTCGGCTAGGTAAAATTCAAATCAAAAACTGTGTTGAGATTACATCGGTTAAGCGAAATGTGTAAATTTCGGAAAGTGGTAGCGGGTTTCACTAAGAAAACTATCACATTTTTTAAATAAAAAAATGAATTTGAAAATAGGAGTTTTTTCACAAAATAAAACAGTTTTCAAATAAAACAAGTAAGGAAAATTTCAGTCGGGCGTAACCGACTGTAAGAGGCCCTGTACCAGTTCAGTTCGCCTAACAAACACATTAAATGTTTCCCGAGCTTATGACCAAACACATGACCACTTCTCACTGCGCGAATATGAATGAAAAGAAAAGGGGGGTCGTTCAAATTCAATTGCTTATAAAATCGTCATTTATTATCCAATTTTGATGAACTTTTCGGATTTTGGCTAAGAAGGACAATATCTCTATACTGGCATACTTACTTTTTTTTGTGCCCAAGAAATTTTTACCCTTGGTGGTGATTTTATGGGGAAGGGGGGGAGGGGCAAGTTTTTAAAATAAACTTGTGAAATTCCGGAGCAGTCCTAGTCGAATGCAAAAAACACGAAATCTCTATCTATTACCGTTTCCGAGATCCTTTCGTTCATACAGACGGACAGACGGACATGTCTATATCGACTCCTCTATCACTCCTGACCATAATGGGGGTAACTTTGGGGGGTCTCCGACCATTATTTCTACCTGTTACATACATTTGCACAAACCCAATAGGCTCTTGTACCTTCGGTACAGGGCCTAACAAAAGCAAAAATATTAGTACGGTATATAGTACGCTTCATACAATATTTCAAATTGTAGGATCCCAACTAACCTTACTTTAACATATATTAAACAAACTTCAAGAAGAATCACATGGTGAAAACCATAACGTCTCCGTGAGTTTTAAAAAGATGGACTAAGTGTTTGTAATGCTTCCTCAGACATGCAAGTATACAATGGACTGTAACAGCTGTTTTATGGGAAACTTATTTTCGCACGTAGGATCCCTTTTAATAGTACAGATCACATATGTTTGTTCGATGAGTATGGTTTTTTATCAATGTGGTGAAAGGAATGCGTGATATGAAATTTGTGGACATGTCTCTCTAAGTCTTTATTCAAAAACTCTTGGTTTTACTACAAAAAAAATAATGGACCATAAGACAGTAGGCTTCTCTAAGTTGATCATGCACCAAGGTAAGTCAATCGACCAACAAAAATCCATAAACTGTGCTACGAACTGCTACCCCATCCAGGTGTAGCCCCTTTGACTATTTCCTATTTCGAAACCTGAGGAAATGGCTGGGTTGTAATAATTTAGAGTCGAATGATGTGGATATAAGTGATACAAACGCCTTGAACAGACCTTTTATTTGGAAAGAATACCAAAATTTAACGTTGGACGAATTGTATAGAGCTGAAAGGGGATTATATTGAACAAAAAAAAAAAAACGCTTATTTTTAGCAAGTAAACTATCTAAAAACTAAATTGTGCACAAAAATTTTTGTAAGTGTTTTCATGGCCTTCCCCCTGCCCCCCTAGATACTCCCTTGTTTGTAACAATTATTGCGGTGTCATCAGCATATGTGGCCATCTCAACGCCGTTCATTGCAAGTATATCAGCCGTAACAATTGGGCCCAATACACTCCCTTTTGGGACTCCAACGTCAGCAGTGTGTATATTAGACGACTTGTCAAGTTCTTGAACATAGAATTTTCTGTTCTTCAGGTACGAATTTAAAATGAAGTAGTATGGTGTGGTCTTAATTTTATAAAGAAGGCCAGAATGCAGACTTTATCGAACGCCTGTTTGACTTCTATAAAACTCCTACATTATACTTCTCCAACTCAAATGCATATTCATTATACGATGACACTGCTCAACAGTTCCGAGCCCTCTTCTAAACCCAAACTCATATTCAGGTCTGATGTTTAGATCATCCAGTACAGGTAACATTCTACTTCAAATCATTTTTTCAAATAATTTCAAGAACGTTACAAGCAAACTTATGAGACGGTACGATGATGTGCAGCCTTCCCGTTGGTTGGGTTAAAGAATCATAACTATTTCAGCGCATTTCCATTGGCTTGGAAAATATTTCAGTCTAAGCATGACATATGTAAGTAAAAAATCGAATGCATTTAAGTGCCGGGTTTCTGATTGTGATTCTATCTATTTTGTCGTATCCCCCAGTGTGAATGTTGGGCAAACGCCTCAGCCTTCTCATCGTTACCTCTGCATTGTTGCCCATTCAAAGACTGTAATCAAGGTCCCTTGTATAAGGTCACTTGTAAAAGAATCCTTAGATGGTTTGCTGTTAATTCATTTTCGATTTCCCATAACCTTATGTTTAAGTCTTTGCCCGCTTTGTTGGGTCTTTTTTGTCAATTGAATTCGATATGTCTGCTTTATTTTTCGTAGTTTTCTTTCTTCAGCGAGCTTTGTTCTCAGTTCTACGAGAAGAAAAGATTGTCTGCTTGAATCTTCAATTGGTGGTGGTGCAAAAAAATATACGGCTGCGTGTATTGCATTTGTGAGGGCTTCAATTTCTATGTCAATTGCATTCCCTTACTTCAGCGACATATCTAGCCTAGTTCGATCTTGATACCTTTACAAGCTTTCTTCTTGATTCGAACTGTAGATCCATACGTCACAATAATTGGTGAGTGATCAGAAATCAGTTCAAACTTTTCTATTTTGTAATTGTGCCGCGTTAGGCCAGATTAGACAACAAAATCCAGCAAACCGGTAGATAATGAATGTTGAGTATGATTTTTTGGGTATGCATTTGTATAGTACAGCGCTTTTTGGATTAAGTAGCCTTAACCCACACCATGGGTGTTTAGCATTATAATCGTCCCCAGCAATGAAGCAATTGCTAAGTTTTTGGAAAAGAAAGTTGAAGTTTTTGGAAATTTTTTTATGTATATTTTTCAACCGTGCTTCTGTATGTCTGTGTGAGTAAATAATTTCTTAACTTATTATCTATTAAAAAGTATCTCCACTTTAAGTTTCAGAATGATAGCTTATTGACACATGATATATGTTTTTTGCAACCGAAATCGACCCATTTTACCACTGTGCGGCGCATCAACAGTCATGTGTCTCTCCCCCCAATCTGCTTGCTAAACCGCTTGACACTTTATTTTGGCGCGCGAGAGTCATCTGTTTTTATAACCACGAATATTGTGGCTCATAACTTTTTAATGCTGACTTTTGGCCCAAGAAAAAAAAATTAAGTACTTAAATGCCGGTTCCGCATTTCCAACACTTCAACGTCGTCGGTATTGAATGCGTTTGGCTACTGGGACTGAGAGTGCTCACACATGATTACTGCGTTATTACTTATTATTACATATTCACTTCTTTTTTCATTTGAAATTCAGTTTGTATTTCGTTTTGCTGGTAGTTCTTATCTAATGTCACCATGTATAGCAATCAAAGAGGAATTTCTGCGTTACAAATGCAGATCTCAATTGTTTCATTGATATACGCCAATTGATTTTCTTGTGTCTCGTCTTTTTAGTGGATCATGCAAAGCCACAATTTAGTAGCACAAGTTTAAAATGTTATATTACAGTGAGCGCGATATCTCCGCTTCCAATGGATCAAATGTCATGAAGTTTAGTTTCAAACCAGAAAAAGCAACAAAGTTTCGATTCCACTACTTTGCATATAGTTGGCGCCACTTTAGTGGAACTTACATCATATGACATCATATTCGTCTTAACTGTGGAGTTGCTGTGCACTCAATGCAAGTATTTACTTTAATTAAATAGTTATGTGAATCAGGTTTTGGGTTCGTACGACGGCTACTCTTAAAAGTTTGCTTAGCGATATGACTTTGGCTTCCTAAATCAATGCTGACCGATTTTTAGATTTCATATAAATACAGACAGCGGGACATGGCTATATCGACTCATCTTGTGTGAAAAGCATAAAAGAGTAACATATATGCTCGTCAAGTGTCGTTTTATATTGTAATTCTATTGAATTAATTTTTGATTTCAATTCGCTGAAGTAAAAATTTATTCACTCCAAGCAGCTGAAACTGCTTCGGATGTGCACCGAAGCAGGTGCTCTCATTCATTGCTATTAAACAAAGCCATGAAAACTAATTGCGTTTGAAATCCTTAATTTCAATCATCAAGATGCCACAATTAATCTTAAGGTCTCCCAAAAAACATGGCGGTGTGAGCTGCTGCAAAAATAGTGGACAGCCCACACTTTTGACTGAGTTTTTTTTCAATTGAATATTTATTTTTTTCGTTTTTAATGAGCTAATGCATTCCCTCACACCGTCCGTGTGCTACATTAGCCCACGGCGTATTTTAAATTGATTCCACTGCCTCACACAAAAGCTACTTCCGTCCGCAACTTTGCTCCTTGAAATTAAAGCGGAAGTGGCCCCCGTCGGCAGCGTTTCGTAGTTGATTTTAAATTAAGCGCGCGCATCATTATCGATAAGTGTTCGCTTGGTGCTTGCAAGAGCATCGCAATAAATTTCATAACGTTAATTCGAAGTCAGTTTCAATGCCAAAGCAATGGTAGTCGACCTCACGAGATTAATAACACTTGATTCGATGATGAAATGAGAGGTCGGTTGACTGACAGGTCGCACTTGTCAGGGCAAAGCGGAACATTATCCGCTGTTCTTACGAGCTTAAAGGCGTTCTGTGGCGCAGGCTCCGTGAATGTGATGAAAAATAGCATTGAATTTAAAAGAATATCGATTAGCGATTATTTTTAATGGAAAAGGAGATAATGGCTACTGTACCCCGCACTAAAAAATCACAAGGAGAACTAAAAGTTATATAATACCAGTTTATATGTACGAATGTGCGAAAACGAAATCAATTTGATAAAATGAGAAATGATTTGAATGGTGGTGTCGTAGTTGATATCATATTGGCGTTAAGACTTATTGGAAAATCGAAAGACTTATTCGCAGCTACGAGTAACCTGATGTTTTTTAACATACCAGTATATAGCCATGTCTACCTGTCTGTGCATCCTTTTTAGGCTTACGTTTGGGGTCTATATAAATGGCCACCGATTTCGATACAGTTTTAATTAGTGGCCTATTTATATAAAACTAGCGGACTCGCCTTGCGATGCTAAGCCCTCTCTTTGTATTCCTCTTGTAAAATTGACGTAGCGCCGAGAATGATATTTTTCAAGTCTGTTTTTATAATATTAGATTTATAAAGGCATGCTGCGTTTTCTAGTAGACCCCGCGTGCTCTGCTACGCAACCCTTTTATTAGACCCCGTCGCAACATGTAGTGGAACTCCGTCCGCTTCGTTCAAGGGACCTTACCATTACCATTACTTATTAAAATTACTCATTACCATGTATATCAAATATCAACGCTGTACCTCAAATCGATGCAATGATATCATTTTGTGTATCGCTTAGGGTTATATCTCTCGACCCCATTAACACGTATACCAGATATCGTCCCCGTACCTCAAACTGATGCAAAGATATCTTGAATTATCTTTATCGCTTATACGGGGACTGGGATACTGCCCCATTCTTACCTTGACCAATCAATGAAGTGATTTTCCTTCGATCTTATAAAAACGTATACCAAATATAGATGGAAACATACTTAGATTTTTGTTTATCGCTTATCGTCTCATCTTACCTTGAATACATGGAAATAAAACCTATCCTATCCTCTTTTAAGTTGGAACAAATCCAGCCAAATGAAAAAAAAAATCATCAAAATCGGTTGAGTAGTTTCGGATTTCATCGCGGACAAACAACGTGACACGTAATTTTTATTTATATAGATTAAATATTTGAATTGAATGAATCTAAAGCGACAATTTCAATAACATTTCATGGTTAGATAAGATCGAGTATTCACAAAACAGAGCCCATTAAATATCTAGGGTTTAGATATAAACTCCAAAATATTATCAACATGAAATTTTTGAAACTTTTGACAAAATTTATTAAACATAAGAAGCTTGTTTTTCTTATTTTACATATAAGGACAATTAAAATGTGTAGTCCCTTTGGCATTGATGACTTTTTGAATAACTGTTGGTAATATACCTATCAAATTTTGAAAGACTTAAGAGGATATCTGTTTTTTTTGTATCTCTACAGTGCGCAGAAAATATCATTTGCAAAATTGGCTTACTAAACTATTTCAAGACGCAGGTAAAAGTGAAATAAACATTTTGTCAAAGAACTTATGCCGCAGCACAGTTCTCGGTCTGTTCCCATTCTTATCCGTAGAGAAAATAAGTAAAGACTAACAGACAAAATATTCTGTAGGAGTGTTGTTGTTTTGAACTGTATTTTGATCCTAGAAATTGTACATTTTTAGTTAAAATATGCAAGAACCGACAGTAAATATTGCCGTCCGCTTTTATTTAACACACAACAGTTTCCGATAAAAGCAAAACAATATGTTTGGTGAAGATTTGCTTCAAATCGTACTATCGACTTTGCATGGTTGGATTCGCTGTTTCAAGTGTATATTATATGTATTATATTTAATATGTTTATAAAGCGGGAATGAAAATTATTTTTCAAATATTTTTAAAATTTCAAAAATTTTACGAGTTTTCGTGTTCATGGTGATTTATTGTTAATGTTAAAAATGGAACAAATTCAACTTTTTGTGAAAATAAGAATTAAACAAAAAAGCACTAAATTAGTCACTAAAAAGCGAAAAATAACTGAATTTCACAGATTTCATTTAAAATGCAAAAATATTGTTACGATCAGTCCAGGTCTGATCGTGCACCGACACCCCAAAACTTCGCTCTTATCATGCACAGATGTCTCAGCCGTGACAGTGCTGCCTAGCAAAGCTTTGGAATAGCCTGTACAGGCGAAAAACGGGCTTGAAAAGGAAGAGTTTTGACACCAAAAAAATCTTCGCCAACCCCAGCAGAGGCAAAAGTAATGAGCAAAAAAAGCACCGACAGAAGAAGATCGGTGAATTTCAATTATTTAGATTATTTGGTTAATTAATTTATTTTACTCTTTAATAAAACCCATATATGAAGTCAGTATTTTTATATTAGCCAAAATTGTTTACACCTGTCCAATGAATCTTACTTCTCTCTATCCCATTACCACACAATATCCATCCACAATTGACAAAGAAATCGGTGAACAAAATTCAGAGTAAAAAAAAAAAACATACAAACATAGACCCTCCTCCTTTTTATGTCGGTTAATTAGAAATTAATGTTGCAGGGCGCTTAAAATATTAACTGTGGCATTTGGCCACAAAAAAAAAAGGCTTTTAAGTGGTACAAGTTCTTCAAAGAAGGCCAAAAAGATCTTAATGGCAATCCGCCCTAAAAACCATAGCACGTCCACAACCGATGAAAACGTCGAAGCTGTGGAGAAAATTGTTGTGAAGAGTTGTCGAATCATACCATAGCCGTGGTCGTATGCGTACTTGGCATACGGCCACGACAGTGACATACGACCACGGCTGTCCTCTGAACATCACTTTGAATTAAATACATTGTAATATAATAAGTGTATGTTGTTTATTTAATAAAACTAAAATGCTGAATAGTTTGTACACAACAATTTTAGATAAGAATATTTTCTTGTTTCATACTTTTTAAAGCGTGTGTTTTAAGTAATTAGGTTTCGGTTTTTGAACCTTCTTGTTAAGGCATTTCATCAATTACAATATTAAATCATAAATTAATTAATTATTTTTAAGTCAATTGAATTAGAACACGTATTGTAGTAGATTAACTTAATTGAATAGTAACAGTCAAAACTGTCAAGCAGTAACTAGTACAAATAGCATACAGTATTTTTAAACTCGTTCGCATTTTTTAACCGCTTGCATGCGGCGCAGTTACTGTAACAAGTTGAAAGGAATAAACCAAAGTTAGTTGTCGATCAACTGCTAAACGCAAGCCAAGTGCCTTCTTAATTTCACTTTTTAAAAAAGCATTAGCCACGACTAAAAAGTTGCAATAACCTAGAGTTAGCCCTATGAGTTTGGGTCTGCAATAATTCTAAACACTTCTTTTATTTTATTTGAATTATTTTTGGGTTATAATTTCGTGACTAAGTTGGTGTTGAGGTTTTATTGATTTTACTGAGGTAGTATATCTAACTTACACATAATGTAAATAATCCATCTAAAGATCTAAGTCTGCAGAGAGTCATATAAAGAAAATAAGTTTGGCTCATTTTGGTTGATTTTAAAAATTATTCTAAACTATCAGGTGAATGCAATAGTTAACATTATAGAAAAATGTGCTAATTGAGTTGATGTGACATCTTATAGTCTATTACCAGTCTATTAAACCTTGTATACACTTTATCGAGTCTCCGTACAACGTTTAAAGGGCAGTCGTTTTATTCGTCTAACCAATCAAACTTTAAGTGCTATAATAGCTTCTGTGTCAACGCAACGGTCTGTCAAATCCTTCTATTCCATACCGTTCACTGGAATTAGGAATCTCTAAAACAACATTGTTGCAAGTATATGTGTATGTATATGTCCACAGTGTGATAAATTGAAATTAACTGATAAACTGGAGCTCAGAGATTAGTTGAAACGCTGATTGTGTTCTGCCAAAGTTTGAAGAATATCTTGCATTTCATCGAAATATCATCTTCAACGATGAAATTCATTTACGCCATAATTGCTTTGTCATAAGTAAAATATCAATTTTTTGGACTGCAGTAGTCAAGAGACTCCATTGCTTTCGCAACAACTGACCATTAGTTGTGGATTTCATAAAGGAACTGTGATTGGAGCATTTATTTTCGTCGATGAAAATAATCACAAATAAGTACATTGCCACATGCTACAAAACTGGTGAAAAAATTTATCTATTAATAGTAACTGTGTAATGTAGCCTCGCTTTTTCAATTTAATGCCGATAGATTTCTTTTTATGAGGCTACATTAATTCATTTATTTATGCCAACAAGCACAACTTCAGCCCAGTATATCAATTCTATAATTCGGTTTTATACAAAATGTCCCAATTAAAAAGACTTTTTAGTGCCTGTCTGAGAGAACATTTTTCTAAAAAAAGAAAACTTAGAAAGCTAAACTCACGGAATAAGACTCCCTGTTGCAAAAGTTTATGCAAGTTTCACAGCTCGCATTCGTTTTACCTAAATGCTATGATTTATTCTATAATAGACTTTATTTGCTACCATTTTTTAAAATAGTTCATAGAAAGCCAAATTGCAGGAAAAATTAATGCCTTCTGACAATATATAACTTTGGTCTGTGATTATGGTTCTTAATTGATTTTTAGCAAGAAAAAAGTTAAATTGATATCATCGAAGGTTTTTTAGCACAGTTTTCCAGACCTTGACGACCGCACCCGTCCGCTGTACGTTATGTCTGAGTCTTTCGCGCTATTGTTCAGACGGTACACAAATATTCGACATTCTCATCACAATGCATTGAATATAGTTTCAAATATGTACAAATTTTAACTAACTGTGACAGCAAACTCAACGAAAATTATTACTGCCGGATAACTGGCACTGTGTGAACTTAGCTTCAGGAATACAAATTTTGTTTTCATTTACAATACTTTTTATTTATTTTATATATATTTTGAAGGATTTAACTTTGTTTCTTCTTTAAAGCACGTTTAAGCGAGATAAAACCATTTTCTGCGAATGAATGCAGAACCGCAAGTTTAAATCGGATGAGGCTGCAGTGAACTGATTCACACTGGATGCCACGGAATCCGATTTAGATCAGGTAAGTGCAAAAACCGCACAACAAACCGGAAACATGCAAATAAGTATACGGAGATGTGGTGTCTAAGCTTAAAATAAGTGGATGATTTACATATCGGGTATGTGTCGGATTGAAACGAGACGGAGACGGAAGTAACTGCAGACAGATTGAAACATCTTCGGTGAGAACTTTGCAATATTGTACAAGTATACTTGAAAGACTGCATACATATTTTGGTCGATGAGTGTTAGTTGCCCGATGGGACAGAGCACCAGTGAGACATCCTTGTAGGAAGTCTTGTTTACACGATGCCGCTGCTGTGTCGGTTGCATGAATTTTTACGTAATTTGCGTTGTGTGTCAATAAAAGCAGAACAGGCTGAACGCTTGCGCTTGTCGTAAAACATCTCGGATACCATCAATCTAATAAAATGCGTTGACAGGCGACATCTGGCGCACGGATGAAGCTAACAAGACTTAATATGGTTCGACACGACCGGAGCTGAAGCAGCAGGCAGTGCCACCTACGAATCGCAATTGATTACCGCACAACGCATTGCCACGGCTTGTTTGAATTAGTAGCAGAATGGGATGACATAGAAGGCGATAGTCAAGTGCAAATATCAAATACGATTTTCCATTTGGATCAGCTCATCTTTGGCGGCAATAAAACCATTGCGATTCTCATTCACGTGTTAAACCTATATTTTACTACAAAAGTTGTACGAAGCAGCTTATATACAGATATATGTGTAGTTCGGGGCATATCGAGATGTTGGTCGTAAACTGTTGAGGCTTATATTATTGCAACAGAAAATACAACGAGCTCAGCAGTTTTTGAATTATTAAATTCAAATAAAATG